>JABUQX010046521.1:0-15000 GCA_015478945.1 Trachelipus rathkii
TTGCAGTTTTTTCACACCGAAAACAGATTAGTTCAGGCCGAAAACAGAATTATTTTCAAGCAGGAAACAGAATACTTTTCAAACCGGAAACAGATTAGTTCATGCCGAAAACAGAATAGTTTTCAAACCGGAAATAGAATAGTTTTCAAACCGGAAACAGAATAGTTTTCAATAGTTATTATTACATAGATAGTTATTATTACATTTTTGCACTGCCATCTTTTACATTATTATTTTTTTTTACTTTTTTGTATTTGTGCTGTGGCTTTGCTTTCTTCCTTCATTCTTCCCTTCCACTCCTTCCCCTACTCCCACGCATGTTCGTCTTCCCCCCTTCTATTCACACCACCCTGAGCTATGGTTCTCTATCGTTGACGGTATTTTGCGCACCGTCGGCGATGAACAGACAAGATACGGTATTGTCTTGTCTTTCTTGCCCGAAGAAGTCTCGCTCCGTATCAGAGACTCCATTCCTACCTTATCTTCTTCTGACACTCCCTACACTGCTCTTCGAGATCTTTTGGTCTCTCGTATGGCTCCTACTCAGGAAGCAAAGTATGAGGAGTTGCTACGTGGCACCTCGCTAGGAGATCAGAAGCCTTCTGATCTCCTGGTGCAGATGTTGTCCTTATTAAGTGGTCCTCCCACCCTCCAGGAATCAGGTTTCATCCGCACACTTTTTGTACAGAAACTGCCTCATGACGTTCAATATTTTCTCGCGTCTATGGACCCAAAGCTTTCTCTTCAGGAGGTAGCAGAGAGGGCAGATGGTCTCCTGCGCCGTTTCAACTCCAATGCCCCTGCTATTTCTGCCCCTGTGACTGTCTCCTCTTCTCCTGCAGCTCAGGCATTTCCTCTTCCTTCTACCTCTTTGCCTCCCCTGTCTTCTTCGCCTTCTTCTCCTTATACTTTTTCTTCCCCCACCCCTGCGGTTTCTTCGGTTCCCTCTTCCGCTGCTGCTGCTTCTTCTTCTTACCCGGTGTACCAGCCCCATCCCTCGTACCCCTGGTCCATCTCCAGCGCCTCTCACGACCCCTGTTCCTCCCGTTTTTCGGGTATAGAGACCCGTCTTTCGACTTTGGAACATGGCATGGCAGACATCAAGGCGGAGCTGATGTCCATCTCCGCGATGCTACGGTCTCAAAGGGACTCTCGTTCCCGCAACCGCTCCTCTTCAGGTCGTCGCTTTTCTGACCGCTCTCCCACCCCAGGCCCTCAGCAATATCCAAATGGGTATTGTTTTTACCACCACCGGTTTGGCTTGAAAGCGCATAAGTGCAACCAACCCTGCACTTTTTCGGGAAACTCTAGCCAGCGGTTCATAAAGGCGGTGGATCCAGCTGGCCACCCCTCTGTTTGTTCTTCCTCTCCGCCTTCTTCGTCTCAGGATGTCCTGCGCCTTTTCGACAGGTCCACAAACCTCTTCTACCTTATCGATACCGGAGCCTCGTATTCTTTGCTACCTCGAGATGCTACCCAGAAGTCCGCTGTTCCTCTTCCTGACCGGGCTCTTTACGCTGCAAATGGTAGTACCATCCCTGTCTATGGTGAGCGTTTGTGCACCTTAGACCTCTCTCTTCGCCGTCAATTCCCTGGGTATTTGTGGTTGCTGACGTGACCCAACCCATTTTGGGAGCTGATTTTCTGTCACATTTCGACCTTATGGTCGATCTAAGAAACAGGAGATTGGTTGACGGTTGTACGTCTCTGTCTTCTGCAGGTACCGTAGTTTCTTCTGCTCTTAAAGGCATCTCTGCTGTTGCTCCTTCTTCTGGTACCTCCCCCTTCTTCACCATCCTGCAGAAGGATTTTCCGGCGCTGTTGAACCCTTGTTCTTCTTCCTCTCCTGTTCAACATTCTGTGCGCCATTATATAGAGACTACTGGCTCTCCCACTTTCGCTCGTGCTCGGCGTCTGCCTCCTGACAAGCTCAAGGCAGCCAAGGCGGAGTTTGAGCACATGCTCGAACTTGGTATCGTCCGCCCTTCCAAAAGTTCATGGTCCTCCCCCCTCCACATGGTCCCTAAAGGTACTTCTGATTGGAGGCCTGTGGGAGATTTTAGGGCTCTGAACGCTTGCACAATACCAGATCGCTACCCGGTCCCGCACATCCAGTCTTTCACCTCGAATCTGGCCGGTAAGACCATCTTTTCCAAACTGGATCTTATAAGAAGCTTTACCACCAGATCCCAGTGCACTAGAGGGACATACCGAAGACGGCCATCATCACCCCTTTTGGCCTCTTTGAGTACACACGCATGCCTTTCGGTTTGAGGGGTGCAGCTCAGACGTTCCAGAGGTTCATCGATGACGTTCTTAGAGGTCTCCCTTTCGCTTTTGCTTATCTCGATGACCTCCTCATAGCTTCCTCTTCTCCTGCCGAGCATGAGCAACATCTACGTGCAGTTTTTGCCAGGTTGGACGAATGTGGCATGCGTCTCAACCCGGCAAAGTGTGTTTTTGGTGTCCCTTCTCTTACCTTTCTAGGACACACTGTTTCAGCGGATGGCATTTGTCCTCTTGCAGAGCGCGTGGAGGCCATTCGCACCTTCCCTAGGCCTGTCTCTCAGAAGCAGCTTCGTCAGTACCTCGGCATGCTTAACTTTTATCATCGTTTTCTCAAATCGGGCGCTGATATTCTTCGACCCCTCACCGCTCTCATCCGCCCCAAGCACCGAGGCAGTTCTACAAAAGTGGACTGGTCTGATGAAGCTACGGCTGCTTTTGAAGCTTCCAAAGAAGCACTCGCTTCTGCCACACTCTTAGTCCACCCCCAGGACTCAGCTCCGACCAGAGTTCAGGTAGATGCCTCCGATTTTGCTGTCGGAGGTGTCCTCCAGCAGCACCTGAACGGAGTGTGGTCTCCTCTCGCCTTTTTCTCTCGCAAGTTGCAACCTCCTGAGACTCGCTACAGTGCTTTTGGGAGGGAGTTACTTGCGATGTATCTCGCCGTTCGTCATTTCCGCTACTTTCTGGAGGGTCGTGAGTTCCACATACTCACTGATCACAAACCACTTACCTTCGCTATGGTCTCCAGAAACGAACGGCATTCTCCTCGAGAAGCTCGTCACCTTGAGTATGTCTCACAGTTCACTACTGATGTCAGGCATATTTCAGGTGTCGACAACTTCACTGCTGACGCTCTCTCTCGCATTGAAATCGACGCGATTTCAGCCTTACCCAACATCGACTACAACGCTATGGCAACGTGCCAGACTACTGAAGATCCTGCACTTCCACAAGACTCTTCTCTCAAGCTGGAGTGGCTCCAACTCCCTGGGATAGAGAAGAAACTTCTGTGCGATGTCTCTCAGGGATCTCCTCGTCCTTTCGTACCTGCATCGTTCCGTAAGGCTGTCTTCCTCAATCTTCACTCGCTTTCCCACCCTGGCATTGAGGCTTCACGCAAACTGGTTGCTGCCCGTTTTGTGTGGCCTGATCTGAATGCCGACGTAGCAACTTGGTGTCGCACTTGTCTTCCCTGCCAGCGTTCTAAGGTCCACCGTCACACAAAGTCCCCGCTAGGCACTTTCCTACCCCCTGGTGCTCGATTTGAACGTGTCCACATCGACATCGTTGGACCTCTGCCTCCCTCCCGCGGTAAGAAATACATTCTTACGTGCATAGATCGGTTCACACGATGGACCGAGGCTATCCCTCTCTCTGTTGCCAACGCGGAATCCATAGCTAAAGCTTTCTTGGCTCATTGGATTTCGCGCTTTGGCGTGCCGCTTTCTGTCACAACGGACCAAGGTAGACCTTTTGAATCCTTCTTATGGAGAGATTTGATGAATCTTCTTGGTTCAGAGAAGATTCACACGACTTCTTTCAATCCAAAAGCGAACGGCATTGTTGAACGTTTCCACCGTCAGCTAAAGGCTTCTCTTCTAGCTCAGCCCAATCCGGAAAATTGGACTGACGCTCTCCCTTTCGTAATGCTTGGCATTCGTTCGGCTGTTAAAGAGGATCTGCACTGTTCGGCTGCTGATTTAGTGTATGGTTCTCCTCTTCGTCTTCCTGGTGACTTCTTTTCACAGTCTTCTCCTCCTTCTACAGCCGACCCGCTTGCTTATCTTACCCGCTTGAGGCGCTGTGCTTCGTCGTGGAGACCAACTCCTCGTCCACACAAGGTGCATTCCTATATCCCTAAGGACCTTTCTTCTTGCACTCATGTCTTCGTTCGACATGACTCCCACCGCACCGCTCTCCAACCTAAGTACGACGGACCTTTTCCTGTGATACTTAGGAAGGAGAAATTCTTCACGATACAGCGTCCCACACGCACAGAAGTCGTTTCGATCGATCGCCTTAAGCCTGCTTTCTTTGAGGCGAATCCTCTTCCTGTTCTCGACCCTGACGCTTTACCTTTTGTTTCAATTTCTCCTCCTTCAACTCGTTCTTTTAACGTTCCTATCTCTCCTCCTGCATCTCTTCCTCCTTCTTCTCCTCCTCCTCCTCCTCTCCCTTTTCCTGATCCTCTTCCTTATCCTCCTCCCCCTCCTCCTCAGCCACCAGCACCAATACGACCGGCTCAGACTCCACCCGCACGGTCATCGTCAACCTTGCCTTCCTCCACTCCGGCTCAGGATTCTTCACCTCCAGTTCCACCTCGGGCTACTCTTACGACACATGCAGACGTTCCGACTCGCCCGATCACACGATCGCAAACAGGGAATCCTGCCCAGACTCCATCCCAAGCTCCTACTAGACAATCGAGCAGAGGTAGGCATATTCGATGGCCGGCGCGCTATTTGGATTAACGTATCGTGCCTTTAGCACTGCAGGGGAGTACCTGTGGTGACGAAGTCAGGTTAAGTCCAAATACCGTGCAAATATTAAATTGTAAAACGTAATATGTGACCGTACTCTCATTTTCGCAAATTCGAAATTAAAATACTACTACCAAACTTCGATACTACTGACATGCCTCTAGCATTTTTATTCTAGCGCCATTTTCTTTCTTTACGATAAAGCTGTTCATGACGCTCTACATTATTTTCGCTTAACCATCGTAATTAGGCTTATTAAAGCCAAGTTTATTGACTTTTATAACGTGGTAAGTGCCATTGGTGTGAAATATGAAATTATTTTGAATATGTAAATATTATCGTTATTGATTAAGCCTACTAGGAAGGCCCATGAGTGAAGTGAATATATCGTGCCAATTTTTATTTATATATTTTACCATCTATATTAGCTAGTTTATTTTCACGGTAGCTAGCCTTGGATCAGGCATAAACCAAGGCCTATTTCTCTCTCAGGGGCTTCCTAGTAACAAATCTATGCCCAAATTTCCTTTTGTATATAGCACTTGTAAATTTAAGTAGGCCAATGTAGGCCCTAATTGTTTTTGTTAAAGTAACTTTTATTTATTTATTTATTTATTTTTATCATTATTTATATATCATTATATTCTGTATTAGCATATTATTTATTATTTTTTATTATTACCCAGGATACTGGGGTTTCAGGCACAGCTTTGCCTTCACTTTCATGCTGTAAATATATACTCCAACTTACTCTCTTATTTATGAAACCTTCTGCAAGAAGTTTCTGAAAGCAACTACCATCAGAACTTCAGTGGTGATTTCCCGGAGTGAGCAAGAGCCTACCTGTAGAAGTAGGCCCCAACACCCCAGCCTTCCCAGAATCTCAAGCTTTTCGTGTCTGTTGGATATATTTATAACTAGTTCAGTAGTTCTTAACTACAAATAAATTTGCAACTATGGGCTTGTGAAAAGGTGGTCAACTTCTCAGCGCTCGTGCTGAACCTCCTGGGGAAAACATGGACCACAAAGACATGGAGGAGGAAGAGGACGTGTATATATTAGTTTACGGTGTTTTAATTACAAAAATTAATAAATGTGTTTTTCTTCCTTATAAAAGCATGCTTTTATTATCGCACTAAAGTTTACTTTGCAAATAAATTTAGCGAACATCCACCAGCCGGCGAAAAGTCGTAGGCGCAAAGGCGCATAGGCGCTAGGCGCATTGATGTGCAAAAAATATTAGGCCGCATAGGCGCTAGCGCGCATAGGATCCGGCAGCATAGGCGCATAGGCGCAGGCGCACTTCAAAAAAATTATAGGCGCGCCCAGCTCTGATATATATATCTATAAATGGTGATATACTATTATATATAAAATATATCTAAATAGATATATCTCTATATATATAAATATAATATATATATATATATATATATATATATATATATATAAATAAGGCACTACCCTTTAAAAGGGAGTTAGATAAATAGTCATGATATCGAAATATCTCCGAACCCTATGCGAACCCTACAGTGTTTTTTGTTAGCGCATGCGTCAACAGTATTTAGTAGGACATTTTAGAGTGTTAACATGTCTGTGTCCTATAATTTATTTAGTCTAAGGGATTCATTAAAAAATGAATTAGAAGCTGCTATTTAATATAATTAAAAAGAAATTGAAAAAATAAATAAATTTGATATAAAATTAATAATTTAAGTTAAAATATATTGTTCAAATTAATAATAACAAATAGATAGATAAATGAAAATAAAACAATATTGTTACAAAAAATTTCAGATCGCAGAACTCTGCTCATGCTTCCCACAATTGTGTGCTTCCCTGCAGTGTGACGTGTTAGCTAAACCACCAATAGAAACATCCCGAGAGTTTCCACAAGTTGCTTTTTTTTTATCATGTTAATTTTTATATGTTAATTTTTTTATAATTTTCTTTTTTATTCTTTATTAAGGGGCTCGAGCCGACGGAGGGACAGAGGGGGGACGAAGTCCCCCCCGTCGTCCCCCGCTGAGGCCGAGAGACCCTGACTCTTTCTATCTTTGCTATTTAATCTTGGGTATTCCTTTAGTTTAAAAAAAAAAGAAAAGCTGTTATTGGCAACCTTTTCGCACTATTGAATTGAAATAATCGAAAAAAAATCGATTACATTGTTTGTTCGATATATATCGGTTAACTACCCTTTAAAGGAGAAGTTCCTAAATATATATATATATATATATATATATATATATATATATATATATATATATATATATATATATATATATATATATATATATATATTAAATATAGGTAAAAATATTATATATATATATATATATATATATATATATATATATATATATATATATATATATATATATATATATATATATAGAATTGATATTTTAAGCAAAATGGCAGCTATAACGGGTATAACAAAAAAACCAGAAAGGTTATTTTTAAATCTTGTATCATAAGCTTCTAAGTTTATGAAGTTGGAAGACCACGTTCCCTTGACGAAATAGCCACTATGCAAGCACCTACTTCATAAACTTATGAAGCTTAACATGTAGGACTTAAAAATAACCTTTTGGTATTTGTCATTACCCGCTTCTCGCTGCCATATTGCTTAATAAAGTTAATTCTATTATATATATATATATATAATATATATATATATATATTATATATTATAGATATTTTATATGTATTTAAGAAAATTATATAAAATATTAGGCGCATTTAAATATATATATATATATATTATATATATATATATATATATGATTCTTACATTTTTGTTTCAATTTTACATACATATTTGGAACTTGTCCTTTTAAAAGGGTAGTTAACCGATATATATCGAACGAACAATGAAATCGATTTTTTTCGATTATTTCAATTCAATAGTGCGAAAAGGTTGCCAATAACAGCTTTTCTTTTTTTTTTAAACTAAAGGAATACCCAAGATTAAATAGCAAAGATAGAAAGAGTCAGGGTCTCTCGGCCTCAGCGGGGGACGACGGGGGGGACTTCGTCCCCCCCTCTGTCCCTCCGTCGGCTCGAGCCCCTTAATAAAGAATAAAAAAGAAAATTATAAAAAAATTAACATATAAAAATTAACATGATAAAAAAAAAACAACTTGTTGGAAACTCTTGGGATGTTTCTATTGGTGGTTTAGCTAACACGTCACACTGCAGGGAAGCACACAATTGTGGGAAGCATGAGCAGAGTTCTGCGATCTGAAATTTTTTGTAACAATATTGTTTTATTTTCATTTATCTATCTATTTGTTATTATTAATTTGAACAATATATTTTAACTTAAATTATTAATTTTATATCAAATTTATTTATTTTTTCAATTTCTTTTTAATTATATTAAATAGCAGCTTCTAATTCATTTTTTAATGAATCCCTTAGACTAAATAAATTATAGGACACAGACATGTTAACACTCTAAAATGTCCTACTAAATACTGTTGACGCATGCGCTAACAAAAAACACTGTAGGGTTCGCATAGGGTTCGGAGATATTTCGATATCATGACTATTTATCTAACTTCCTTTTAAAGAGTAGGGCCTATATTTATATATAATATATACATATATATATATATATATATATTAATATATATATATATATATATATATATATATATATATATATATATATATATATATATATATATATATATATATATATTATCAGAGCTGGGCGCGCCTATAATTTTTTTGAGTGCGCCTGCGCCTATGCGCCTATGCCGCCGGACCTAGTGCGCCTAGCGCCTATGCGCCTATATTTTTTGTCACATCAATGCGCCTATGCGCCTGTGCGCCTTTGCGCCTGCGACCTTTCGCCGGCCGGTGGATGTTCGCTAAATTTATTTGCAAAGTAAACTTTAGTGCGATAATAAAAGCATGCTTTTATAAGGAAGAAAAACACATTTATTAAATTTTGTAATTAAAACACCGTAAACTAATATCTACACGTCCTCTTCCTCCTCCATGTCCTTGTGGTCCATGTTTTCCCCAAGGAGGTTCAGCACGAGCGCTGAAGAAGTTGAAAATTTTCACAGCCATAGTTGCAAATTTATTTGTAGTTAAGAACTACTGAACTAGTTATATATAATATCATATATTATATATTATATTATATATATTATATATATATATATATATTATTATATATATATATATATATATATATATATATATATATATATTGAAGTTCTGATGGTAGTTGCTTTCAGAAACTTCTTGCAGAAGGTTTCATAAATAAGAGAGTAAGTTGGAGTATATATTTACAGCATGAAAGTGAAGGCAAAGCTGTGCCTGAAACCCCAGTATCCTGGGTAATAATAAAAAATAATAAATAATATGCTAATACAGAATATAATGATATATAAATAATAAATAATGATAAAAATAAATAAATAAAAGTTACTTTAACAAAAACAATTAGGGCCTACATTGGCCTACTTAAATTTAAAAGTGCTATATACAAAAGGAAATTTGGGCATAGATTTGTTACTAGGAAGCCCCTGAGAGAGAAATAGGCCTTGGTTTATGCCTGATCCAAGGCTAGCTACCGTGAAAATAAACTAGCTAATATAGATGGTAAAATATATAAATAAAAATTGGCACGATATATTCACTGCACTCATGGGCCTTCCTAGTAGGCTTAATTAATAACGATAATATTTACATATTCAAAATAATTTCATATTTCACACCAATGGCACTTACCACGTTATAAAAGTCAATAAACTTGGCTTTAATAAGCCTAATTACGATGGTTAAGCGAAAATAATGTAGAGCGTCATGAACAGCGTTATCGTAAAGAAAGAAAATGGCGCTAGAATAAAAATGCTAGAGGCATGTCAGTAGTATCGAAGTTTGGTAGTAGTATTTTAATTTCGAATTTGCGAAAATGAGAGTACGGTCACATATTACGTTTTACAATTTAATATTTGCACGGTATTTGGACTTAACCTGACTTCGTCACCACAGGTACTCCCCTGCAGTGCTAAAGGCACGATACGTTAATCCAAATAGCGCGCCGGCCATCGAATATGCCTACCTCTGCTCGATTGTCTAGTAGGAGCTTGGGATGGAGTCTGGGCAGGATTCCCTGTTTGCGATCGTGTGATCGGGCGAGTCGGAACGTCTGCATGTGTCGTAAGAGTAGCCCGAGGTGGAACTGGAGGTGAAGAATCCTGAGCCGGAGTGGAGGAAGGCAAGGTTGACGATGACCGTGCGGGTGGAGTCTGAGCCGGTCGTATTGGTGCTGGTGGCTGAGGAGGAGGGGGAGGAGGAGGATAAGGAAGAGGATCAGGAAAAGGGAGAGGATGAGGAGGAGGAGAAGGAGGAGGAAGAGATGCAGGAGGAGAGATAGGAACGTTAAAAGAACGAGTTGAAGGAGGAGAAATTGAAACAAAAGGTAAAGCGTCAGGGTCGAGAACAGGAAGAGGATTCGCCTCAAAGAAAGCAGGCTTAAGGCGATCGATCGAAACGACTTCTGTGCGTGTGGGACGCTGTATCGTGAAGAATTTCTCCTTCCTAAGTATCACAGGAAAAGGTCCGTCGTACTTAGGTTGGAGAGCGGTGCGGTGGGAGTCATGTCGAACGAAGACATGAGTGCAGGAAGAAAGGTCCTTAGGGATATAGGAATGCACCTTGTGTGGACGAGGAGTTGGTCTCCACGACGAAGCACAGCGCCTCAAGCGGGTAAGATAAGCAAGCGGGTCGGCTGTAGAAGGAGGAGAGGACTGTGAGAAGAAGTCACCAGGAAGACGAAGAGGAGAACCATACACTAAATCAGCAGCCGAACAGTGCAGATCCTCTTTAACAGCCGAACGAATGCCAAGCATTACGAAAGGGAGAGCGTCAGTCCAATTTTCCGGATTGGGCTGAGCTAGAAGAGAAGCCTTTAGCTGACGGTGGAAACGTTCAACAATGCCGTTCGCTTTTGGATTGAAAGAAGTCGTGTGAATCTTCTCTGAACCAAGAAGATTCATCAAATCTCTCCATAAGAAGGATTCAAAAGGTCTACCTTGGTCCGTTGTGACAGAAAGCGGCACGCCAAAGCGCGAAATCCAATGAGCCAAGAAAGCTTTAGCTATGGATTCCGCGTTGGCAACAGAGAGAGGGATAGCCTCGGTCCATCGTGTGAAACGATCTATGCACGTAAGAATGTATTTCTTACCGCGGGAGGGAGGCAGAGGTCCAACGATGTCGATGTGGACACGTTCAAATCGAGCACCAGGGGGTAAGAAAGTGCCTAGCGGGGATTTGGTGTGACGGTGGACCTTAGAACGCTGGCAGGGAAGACAAGTGCGACACCAAGTTGCTACGTCGGCATTCAGATCAGGCCACACAAATCGGGCAGCAACCAGTTTGCGTGAAGCCTCAATGCCAGGGTGGGAAAGCGAGTGAAGATTGAGGAAGACAGCCTTACGGAACGATGCAGGTACGAAAGGACGAGGAGATCCCTGAGAGACATCGCACAGAAGTTTCTTCTCTATCCCAGGGAGTTGGAGCCACTCCAGCTTGAGAGAAGAGTCTTGTGGAAGTGCAGGATCTTCGGTAGTCTGGCACGTTGCCATAGCGTTGTAGTCGATGTTGGGTAAGGCTGAAATCGCGTCGATTTCAATGCGGGAGAGAGCGTCAGCAGTGAAGTTGTCGACACCTGAAATATGTCTGACATCAGTAGTGAACTGTGAGACATACTCAAGGTGACGAGCTTCTCGAGGAGAATGCCGTTCGTTTCTGGAGACCATAGCGAAGGTAAGTGGTTTGTGATCAGTGAGTATGTGGAACTCACGACCCTCCAGAAAGTAGCGGAAATGACGAACGGCGAGATACATCGCAAGTAACTCCCTCCCAAAAGCACTGTAGCGAGTCTCAGGAGGTTGCAACTTGCGAGAGAAAAAGGCGAGAGGAGACCACACTCCGTTCAGGTGCTGCTGGAGGACACCTCCGACAGCAAAATCGGAGGCATCTACCTGAACTCTGGTCGGAGCTGAGTCCTGAGGGTGGACTAAGAGTGTGGCAGAAGCGAGTGCTTCTTTGGAAGCTTCAAAAGCAGCCGTAGCTTCATCAGACCAGTCCACTTTTGTAGAACTGCCTCGGTGCTTGGGGCGGATGAGAGCGGTGAGGGGTCGAAGAATATCAGCGCCCGATTTGAGAAAACGATGATAGAAGTTAAGCATGCCGAGGTACTGACGAAGCTGCTTCTGAGAGACAGGCCTAGGGAAAGTGCGAATGGCCTCCACGCGCTCTGCAAGAGGACAAATGCCATCCGCTGAAACAGTGTGTCCTAGAAAGAGTAAGAGAAGGGACACCAAAAACACACTTTGCCGGGTTGAGACGCATGCCACATTCGTCCAACCTGGCAAAAACTGCACGTAGATGTTGCTCATGCTCGGCAGGAGAAGAGGAAGCTATGAGGAGGTCATCGAGATAAGCAAAAGCGAAAGGGAGACCTCTAAGAACGTCATCGATGAACCTCTGGAACGTCTGAGCTGCGCCCCGCAAACCAAACGGCATTCTGGTATACTCAAAGAGGCCAAAAGGGGTGATGATGGCCGTCTTCGGTATGTCCTCTAGTGCGACTGGGATCTGGTGGTAAGCTCTTATAAGATCCAGTTTTGAAAAGATGGTCTTACCGGCCAGATTCGAGGTGAAAGACTGGATGTGCGGGACCGGGTAGCGATCTGGTATTGTGCAAGCGTTCAGAGCCCTAAAATCTCCCACAGGCCTCCAATCAGAAGTACCTTTAGGGACCATGTGGAGGGGGGAGGACCATGAACTTTTGGAAGGGCGGACGATACCAAGTTCGAGCATGTGCTCAAACTCCGCCTTGGCTGCCTTGAGCTTGTCAGGAGGCAGACGCCGAGCACGAGCGAAAGTGGGAGAGCCAGTAGTCTCTATATGATGGCGCACAGAATGTTGAACAGGAGAGGAAGAAGAACAAGGGTTCAACAGCGCCGGAAAATCCTTCTGCAGGATGGTGAAGAAGGGGGAGGTACCAGAAGAAGGAGCAACAGCAGAGATGCCTTTAAGAGCAGAAGAAACTACGGTACCTGCAGAAGACAGAGACGTACAACCGTCAACCAATCTCCTGTTTCTTAGATCGACCATAAGGTCGAAATGTGACAGAAAATCAGCTCCCAAAATGGGTTGGGTCACGTCAGCAACCACAAATACCCAGGGGAATTGACGGCGAAGAGAGAGGTCTAAGGTGCACAAACGCTCACCATAGACAGGGATGGTACTACCATTTGCAGCGTAAAGAGCCCGGTCAGGAAGAGGAACAGCGGACTTCTGGGTAGCATCTCGAGGTAGCAAAGAATACGAGGCTCCGGTATCGATAAGGTAGAAGAGGTTTGTGGACCTGTCGAAAAGGCGCAGGACATCCTGAGACGAAGAAGGCGGAGAGGAAGAACAAACAGAGGGGTGGCCAGCTGGATCCACCGCCTTTATGAACCGCTGGCTAGGGAGTTTCCCGAAAAAGTGCAGGGTTGGTTGCACTTATGCGCTTTCAAGCCAAACCGGTGGTGATAAAAACAATACCCGTTTGGATATTGCTGAGGCCCTGGGGTGGGAGAGCGGTCAGAGAAACGACGACCCGAAGAGGAGCGGTTGCGGGAACGAGAGTCCCTTTGAGACCGTAGCATCGCGGAGATGGACATCAGCTCCGCCTTGATGTCTGCCATGCCATGTTCCAAAGTCGAAAGACGGGTCTCTATACCCGAAAAACGGGAGGAACAGGGGTCGTGAGAGGCGCTGGAGATGGACCAGGGGTACGAGGGATGGGGCTGGTACACCGGGTAAGAAGAAGAAGCAGCAGCAGCGGAAGAGGGAACCGAAGAAACCGCAGGGGTGGGGGAAGAAAAAGTATAAGGAGAAGAAGGCGAAGAAGACAGGGGAGGCAAAGAGGTAGAAGGAAGAGGAAATGCCTGAGCTGCAGGAGAAGAGGAGACAGTCACAGGGGCAGAAATAGCAGGGGCATTGGAGTTGAAACGGCGCAGGAGACCATCTGCCCTCTCTGCTACCTCCTGAAGAGAAAGCTTTGGGTCCATAGACGCGAGAAAATATTGAACGTCATGAGGCAGTTTCTGTACAAAAAGTGTGCGGATGAAACCTGATTCCTGGAGGGTGGGAGGACCACTTAATAAGGACAACATCTGCACCAGGAGATCAGAAGGCTTCTGATCTCCTAGCGAGGTGCCACGTAGCAACTCCTCATACTTTGCTTCCTGAGTAGGAGCCATACGAGAGACCAAAAGATCTCGAAGAGCAGTGTAGGGAGTGTCAGAAGAAGATAAGGTAGGAATGGAGTCTCTGATACGGAGCGAGACTTCTTCGGGCAAGAAAGACAAGACAATACCGTATCTTGTCTGTTCATCGCCGACGGTGCGCAAAATACCGTCAACGATAGAGAACCATAGCTCAGGGTGGTGCAAGAGAAAAGCAAGAGAAAAGAAATTGTGAAGAGAGGAGAATATAAGAATTAGGAGAGGGAAGAATGAAGGAAGAAAGCAAAGCCACAGCACAAATACAAAAAAGTAAAAAAAAAATAATAATAATGTAAAAGATGGCAGTGCAAAAATGTAATAATAACTATCTATGTAATAATAACTATTGAAAACTATTCTGTTTCCGGTTTGAAAACTATTCTATTTCCGGTTTGAAAACTATTCTGTTTTCGGCATGAACTAATCTGTTTCCGGTTTGAAAAGTATTCTGTTTCCTGCTTGAAAATAATTCTGTTTTCGGCCTGAACTAATCTGTTTTCGGTGTGAAAAAACTGCAAATAGTGATAAGAGTAACAAAATAAAAATAAAATATCAAAACAAACAATATAAAATAAAGAAAAAATTTGAGAGTAAAAATAGTTAATAATAATAATAATAATAATAATAATAATAATAATAATAATAATAATAATAATAATAATAATAATAATAATAATAATAATAATAATAATAATAATAATAATAATAATAATAATAAATTTTAAAGCTCTGTCCTTTAACAGTAGAACAGAGGGTTAGCTGTGGACGCCGAGGTTCCAACAGACACGAAAAGCTTGAGATTCTGGGAAGGCTGGGGTGTTGGGGCCTACTTCAACAGGTAGGCTCTTGCTCACTCCGGGAAATCACCACTGAAGTTCTGATGGTAGTTGCTTTCAGAAACTTCTTGCAGAAGGTTTCATAAATAAGAG
>JABUQX010046521.1:20000-50000 GCA_015478945.1 Trachelipus rathkii
TGAGAGGCTGTAACTTTTTTTTCCTGAAGAGAGGGCTAATTTTCGTTTTCATTATTCTTCATAATTATTTTTTTTAGAGTATATCCTGTGATTTTTATAAAAATTGGGGGTGACACCTTTCTGCACTACTATTACCATATTTTCTACAATTCAGATCATATACCATACTTCCATTTATTTTCTTATCATGATCTCTGGTTTTCTTGTGTTTGTCAAATATGAAGAAAATATAAGTAAATTTTGATATCACATCCTTCCAGGTATGTTCCTTAGGGTTGTGCTGGTCTGAAGTCCTTATGTAAATAATTTGAGTGAGGTTTTAAAGATGACTGACATTGCTAAATTGGCCAGTTCTATTATAGTTTTGAAGAACGATTTGCAAAACTTGATTAGTCTTCCAATAAGCCTCTTAGCAAAAATTTTGAGGATCATACAAAAATTTAAAAAATGGCTGGAATTTCTTAACACAAAACAATTTGAGTGTGCTTATTTTTATAAAGTTTTAGCATTTGTAGGTTATACTTTGTAGCACCAAAAAAAATTAATCGCTAAATTCAGTAGCTAACTTCACGCCTATAAGATTTTCTTATAAAATTTTTTTTTTTTTTTAAATAAACCACAGGATATAGGCTACTCTTAAAAAAATAACAATGAAGCATTAAAAAAAACAAAATGATTTAAGTCTTTAGAGAAAAAAGTTACAGCCTTCCAAATGTAAAAATTTTCCTCATAGGCTTTCTTATAAAAAAAATTAGTGGGCCTCGTGCTAATTTTATAGCCATCCTAGTTCAGGTTATGATAAGATTTGTTAATTCTACATAGATTTGCTCTATGTATAGGGCCTACCTAACAAAACATTTCATAATCTAAACTAGACAGCCTGAAATGAGACCTAACCTGGATGGATCAAAAATGAAAGTGTATGGGAGTTTTAATAACTTTGAGAGGCTGTAACTTTTTTTCCTAAAGAGACTGCCATGTTTGTTTTTTTTTTTTTTCTTCATTATTATTTTTTTAAAGAGTATATCCTGTGATTATAAAAATTGGGGGTGAAGCCCCTCTGCGCTACTATTAAAATATATATATATGTCAGGGTTGGCAAAAACCCAGGTTTTTTATCAAAAACCTAACCCAGCCGGATTTTTGGGTGGGTTTTTGTTGGTTTTTGGGTTTTTGAGTTATGAATTTTTAGATTTCATAAAATTCTGAATTATTTTTTTCTTTTTTCAGGAAAGTTAGTTTTGTGGCCTGTCGATAGTAATTAATAAAATTTATTTATATTAATATTTAATAATATTCACAGTATTTAAAGTAAACTAAAAAAATGCCCAAAGCTAGATGTCACTCTGGAGGAAGAATTAGATCCAATGAATGGAATGAAGTAAAATTTCAGGATGAGGAACCAAATAGGGTGATTTGTAATTACTGCCATGAAAGTATTATTAGAAAAATTGAAAGAGTTAAGGCTCATCTTGAAAAGTGTAAACTTAAAAGAACACATGAAGATTCCTCCGTTATATCTGAGGCTTCTGAGTTTGAGCATTCCATAATTTCTGATTTAAGCATCAGAAGTAATACAGGTCATAGAAGTGATGAAAGTTTAGTAGAACCAAGTACATCTGCATCATTTTGCTTTAGCTCTTCTACACCAAAAATCAAGAAGCAAAAAACGCTATCTAATTTTGTTGTTGTTACTAGACCTGATGAAAAAGAAAATCTTGATTTAAATATAGCCAAATATATTTTCTCCTGCAATATACCTTTTAGCACTGTTGAAAATAATGAATTCAAGACCATGATTAGAACTCTTCGACCTGGCTATGAACCTCCAAATCGTAAATCTATTGGATCTACTTTACTTGCAAAGGTAAATGAAGAAGCAATAAAAGCATTCCAGTCTGATGAAACGAGTGAATCAGTAACGCTTTTACAAGATGGATGGAGCTCTGTTACAAACGATCCTATGATTGCTCACAGTTTACATAATGGCAAACAAACTTACCTTTTGTCTACTACAGATGCAGGCAGCCAAAAGAAAACAGCAGAATACAGTGCTCAACTGGCAAAAGAAGCAATTAAAATTACCAGGGAAAAATATAATAAACAGGTAAGTAAGCTGTATAATCTTTCTGAATTTAGTGCATCACACATTTATTAGTATATTCATTAAGAAAATAAAATTTTCCATCACATTAAGTTTTAATAATTTAAATTTGCCCATAGGTTTTTGCTCTATGCTCTGATAACGAAAATAAAATGATTCGTATGAAAGAAATTATTAAAGAAGAGTTCCCAGAAATAATAACTTACGGATGTTCAGCTCATTATTTAAATTTAGTTGAAAAGGAGGTATCTACAAAGACAATTCTAAAACATATTGTTGAAGTCAATAAATACTTTCGAAATCATCACAGACCTCATGTAAGCAATTGTATCACATTTCACAATATTTTTTTTTATTGTTAATTTGCTATACAAAATATTCAAAACTTTGATGTAGATACTTGGATATTATTCTTGTATTGCATAGTCTGCATTATTAAAATTTTAAATATACCGTATATTTGTTACAGGGCTGGCTAGTTGAAAAAGGAGGCATGATGCCTCAATTGCCCAATGACACTCGTTGGAACTCCCAATTGGACTGCATTAAAACGTATTTGGAAAACCATTCTTTATATATAGAAATAAGAGGAGAACATATGGAAGATATTGATAGTAATATTGGCAAGTTAATTGATAATGTATCCCTTAAAAGGGAAGCAATGAACATGCAGATACAGCTCCAGACTGTTGGAGCAGCTCTTAATAAGGTAAAGATTAATGACTTAATGAATTAATATAGCGTCTAGCGACTACTGTATTAGTAATTATAAAATGATTAAAATCAGATTCACAAAAGCTGCAAAGCATAATTAAACTGCTATTTTTGTTTATTGTCATCAATTTTGTACAACAAATCATATTTTTCAGCAGATAAGATTATTTCACAATTCACATTCATTTCAGCTCCAAGCAGACACTACAATGATCGCAGATTCTGTTGAAATCTGGCTGGACCTAATTGAGGATGAGAAACTATCTCCTTACAGAAATGAAATCTTAAGAAGATTCAATGCTGCAGTGGGCCCATGCCATTACTTAGCAAATTTGACACATCCACATTATAAAGGTATTTTAATAATTATTAATTAAACTAAAATGCCAATTAATTACTTATATATATATAATTTTTTTACTAAATTATATAAATCGAATAGGATATACATTATATTATAATAATATATATATGTATATATATAATATATATATATATATATATATAATATAATATATAATATATAATATAGTATTATAATCTATATATATAATATATATAATATATAATGTGTGTGGTGAGGTTTTTTCTCAAACTTTACTAATCTTATTTTCCGGTGCCAATAACGTACCTACCCTTAACTTGTAAAGGGAGCATAGAAGCTGAAGAAGAAAAAGAAAATATAAATATATATAAATATATATATATATAATATATATACTATTATATATATATATATATATAATTATTATATATACTTATATATATATATATATATATATATATATTATATATATATATATATATATATATATTTATTTATTATTTATTGTTATCACGAAAGAGGAACTTAGTAGAGCACAAGAAGAAACAGCTGAAAAATGGGTGCATGAGTTTCATCCTGATTTTATAAGAGGCTACTTTTCGTTTAAGCTAGAGGATAGTTCTATATTTTCTCCACATTATTTTGAAAAAACTTTTGTTCAATCCACCCGAGCATCAGATTGGTGGAGAATAATTAACCTGAAAGAACAAAAAATGCAGGTTCTTCCAGAAAATTTTCCCAAATTTTTAGTAAACTTACATAATTGCCCTGCAAGTTCAGGTTCTATTGAAAGAATTTTTTCGACCTTTGGGCAAGTGTGGACCAAAGTAAGAAACAGGCTAGGGATGGAAAAAGCAGAGATGCTTGTGCGGGTTAATAGATATTTCAAAGGTCGCAATGTTCAGACTGATGAATGAAAATAAGTTCTTAAATATGTTTTATACTGAAGTCTAAAGGTAATTCAACTTCAAGAAAGTAACTTTTTTGTATTTTTTTTAATTTCTTAATTCAAATGATTTATCTACTTTTTTTTTACCTTTATGTTTATAATATAATGAATTATTGATAAAAAAAACATTTGCATATGAAATAACCTGAAAAATATATAAAACTTTTACACATTTCAATTTTGGGTTTTTGATTGGGTTTTTGGCCTTGGGTTTTTGGGGTTTTTGGGTGCAACCCTGAATATAATATAATATATATATATATATATTATATATATATATATATATAATTTATATATATAATATATAATAATATATACTATATATATATTAACTAATATATATTAAATTAATATATATAATATATATATATATATTATTATTATATATATAGATATTTATATTATATAGTTCGGTATATATGTATATATAATATTATATATATATATATATATATATATATAGTATATATTATTATATATTATATATTTATATAAAATATATATATAGTATATTATATATATATATATATTATATATAAATAATATATACTAATATTATATTATAATATATATATATATATATATATATATACGGTATATGTAAAATGAAGTTATCATACTTGGCTAATTCAGGCATATCATGGAACATGGGATATGTATTTACAATATATTTTCTTTTTTCAGATTTCTTATGAGAAATAATCACAGATATGTTTACCAATGAATTAATTCAGAATTGTGTGAGATCGCTCGAAGGTTTGTGAATCAATATTTTTTTTTTTTTCTGCTCAAGTTTTAAAATAGAGGCATAGCTGGTAAAGAAAGAACACATTAACTACAAGAAAAGGGATAGTTTTTCTCCTACATTGCTAATTGGCTTCTGTTTCTGCATCATTATTTAAAAGTATTTAATTTTAAATTATAGTTAATTGCTAATGACCTAAATTAAAATACATAGGTCTATTTATCTTCCTTTTCATTGATGTTAATTTGTGTTTTACAATCCTTTTTTGTAATAAAATCCATTGTGTTGGTCTATAGTGCACAATTAATAGCTGCTACTTGCAATATAAATTTTTTCTTTCTTCTTTATCCACTCTTCACATCCCATTGATTGGGGTAGGGTGCGTAACATGCACATAAATAGGATAGTTAGGTAGATCATGCCATAAGTCGAAAGGAAAGACAACACACTCCTTCCCTTCATACCCTTAAGTGTGAGCCCATCACAGCCAACAATTCACCTTAGAACTTCACAACACTGTGATGACCTTCACTGTAGTATCTCGTCAATATAAGGGTTCATTACCTGGGCCAGGACCAAACCATACCCCTAACAAAACACTGCATTTACTCCTTTTATGCGCCATTCTTCTCACTTGACCCAAATTCACATTCCTTTTCTTCTGACACTTCTGTACTGACAATCCACTTTTTCTTAGGTCTCGCAGAAAGTTGATTCACAACACACACCTTTATACATCTGCTTATCCAATCGACTATCATCCTTCTTTTCCAAATGACCAGATCATCTTAATAAGTTAATATACTCATTTATTTTCTCATTCAAGCCTTTTTTCACTTCATCCTTAAGATGCTAATGTCTCATTTTATCAATTCTTCTCATAGCTATCACCCCTAAGATTATTTATCCTAACAGGCTGCACCTTTGATCTATACTTCTTATTCCACTCCAATATAGTATATATATATAATATATATTATATATATATATATATATATTATAAATGTTATATATAATATTTATATATATAATAATATATATATATATATATATATACTATATTATATTCCCTGTTTAGTTGCTTTATCCCCCTTCTCAGAGGGTAACAAGGGGACTACAGCCACACTTTAAGCGTGGCCTATCCCAAGCCTGTCTCACCACCTCGTGTGCAATCGGAGTTTTAATCTTGCGCCCAGGAAGATAAAAACTCAGGACTGCTTATATCTGTATATAATTAATATATATATATAATATATATATATAATATATATATACTTATATATATAGTTATTATATAATATTATATAATATATAACTATATATATATATATTAATAATACCATAATATAATATATATAAATATAATATATATTATATATATATATAATATATATCTTATATATATAATATGTAGATATATATATATAATATATATAGTTATATATATCTTATTTATATATATGGGATGTATAATATATATATATATATATAATATATATATTATAAAATATATATAATTATAATATATATATATATAATAATATATATATATATATAATATATATAATATAATATATAATAATATTATATATATATATACGTTATATATATAATATAATAATACTATATATATATATATAATAATATATAATATTATATATATTATATATATATATTATTATATCATATATATACGGATATATATATATATATATATATATATAATATTATAATATATATAATATATATATACATATACTATATATATATTATATACTATATATAATACTATATATATATATAATATATTATATATAATATTATTTTATATTTATTTATTTATTGCTCCTCGGTCCTCTTATAGGGGCAAGCCATTTTTCCAGAAACCATACATAATAGGTTAAGGTCTCCAGCTAGAAACTTATTATAAAGGGCCAGAACCTCTGACCAAACAGGAACTGGAGATTTTCTTTATGTTGAGGTGTCAAATGGTTTTCTTTTTTTTTTTTTATTATTATTATTTGTATTAATTATTTATTATATATTATATTATTATTATTATATTTATTATTATTATTATATAAATCTTCATTACTTCTAGGAAAAAATGTACTGGATAGATGGGCTAGAGAGAAACTGGAAGGACGGTTATATTACCTTAAAGTAAGTAAAAATAATAATATGAAAATTAGCATATCTAACTAAAAATAGTTACAAACTTACAAGGAAGAAAAAAAATTCTAAAGCATAAAATGTTATTTTATTGAAACATCATGAAATTACCAAAGCTAAATTTTTATCACATATTTGCTACATCTCACATTTTATCCAAGAATGTTGTGTAGTCCATCAGCCAGGCCATCATTCTTCACTATCCTCTATCTTTGTGCCACTTTCCCTTTAACTAAGGTTTTCATCAACAGGGTTCCATGTCTTCATAATGAATCCTCCATCAATTCCTTCCATCTCTTCCTAGAACTACACCTTCCTGTACCCACCCCATCTCCTCACCACACTATTCATATTGACTCTTCTCCAGATGTCCCCACTATCTCAATCTGACCTCATTCATGCTATGTATCCACCACTTCTCTCCCTCTTCCATTTCTTACTAGGTCTGCATGAGTTTTCTCACCATACCCCTCTTCCATATCTGTAGTTCTCAAGGTTTTGGCTCCATATATAATATATGAATAGGCAGCAATGCACTATTGTACATTACTCTCTAGACCTCTACATCCATTTGCTGGTCTTTTATTGATGCAAAGCCTCCACTACCCTACCATATCACACCATTTTCAGAAATCTTTGGGACCTCCTCCTTCCCCAGGATTGAGAAGTACTCCAATATATATTCAACATTTTCAATTTTCCATTTCTTCACTTTTCTACTCACCCCTTCTGCCTTGTTCCGAGCTTTGCTTGCATTGATCTTCTCTTAACAGTTTTCTCATACTGGGTTTTTCACTTCCATATTCTACCTTATTGTGTGCTTTTTCTCACATTCGCTTTCTTCATATAGTCTCTACCACCATACTTTCTGCTATTTTCTGTCTGTATGTCAACATCTATTCCCTCTTCTTTTATTTCTTCAAACTTCAGTTAATTTAACTTTTCCTCATATAGGACTTTTCTTACTGGTTTTTTAATGACTTTGTTCTAACATTGCTTCTTTTCATACTCTCTCTTTATTTTATCATCTTTCACTCTTAAATCAAATAGTGATGTAGCAGGGTGCAGTCTGTTAAATTTGAAGATTCTGCCACTGGCCAGCCAGACTTTTCTTTAAGGAATTGAACATATTTTTACATAAAATAATGAATATTTTAATTTTATACAGAATAGTCCATTTATTATCTTTAGAAATAGATTACTGTAGTTGTAATTTTTTAAATATCTGTTGAAAATAATGGTTTGCATATTAGCAGATATTTATTAATTATGAGATTTTTATTTTTACCGACAGATTCTAGTAAAAAAATCTTATAGCTTTTTAATATTTAAAATGGATTTATTGGAATTTATGCATTTTGATATTATTTATAAACCTTGCAGTAATACAGTTTATATTAAGTAAGGAACTTTTAAATTAAGACATGATGTAATTTACCATGTATAAGTATTGCAAATATTTTGCTGGACAAATATTCATGAAAAATTTAAAAATGTAATAGATACTAAATAGGGCAGGCTCAAAGTTAATCTCAAAAAATTGCTGAAATTGAGAGTTCACTAATGAGTATACTTACTCTTGTTATTCACCCAATTTTATTGAAAATTTTGTGATAAGTAGTTTTAATAGTGTTAATTACACAACCTTGAATTAAGAACATTTTTCTGTATACCTACCTATTTGTCATCTGCTCTCAGTTAGCTGAGTACTCTTCCACTGAGCTACCAGGTGATAAACTGATTCAAAATAGTAGGGAATGAAGGGTACCTTGCTAATTGTACACAGATTATTTGGTTTTGTGTGGTGAGTGAGAAGTTTGGTAGAGAGTTTTGAATGGGTATGTAAAAAGAGGGATTTGAAAGTAAATGTAGATTAAAGTAAGGTAATAGTGGTAGGTGAGGAAGGTCTGTGTGGTACACATTTGGAATAAGTGTCTGAGTTAAATAATTAGGTTATATGTTGGATTGAAAAGAAATAGATGATTCTGAGTGCAGTAGGAAAGTTAGGAATGGTAGGAAGATGGCAGAAGCAATTAAATCACTGGTGAATGTGAGGGGATTAAATCTGGAGTGTGCTAGAGTTTTGCATGAGAGTATGTTGTTAACCGTGTTAATGTATAGTAGTGAAAGTATGGTGTGGAATAAGAGGTATATATCTAAGGTACAGTCTGTTCAGACGGATAATCTCGGGTGTGCGTTAGGTGTTAGGTGTTAGGTGTGAGGAAAATTGATAAAATGGGACTGAGCGTTTTAGGGAGTGAATTAAAGTAGTTTGATCATATGGAAAGGATGGATGATAGTCAGTTGGCTAAGAGTGTGTGGAGATATGAGTGTTGTGAATCAATCAGATGGGAGAACAAAGAAAAAGTGGACTTAGTCACTAAGAGGGTGTCTACAGGAAAGGATTGTGAGCATGGCATAAGGGAAAACAACAAGAATGGTGCATAATAGAAGTGAATGGCATGGTTTTGTGAGGGAGCATGGTTATGGGACTGGCTCAGGGGATGAATCCTGCCATTGATAATTATGCCACTGTGGGTGAATGTCACGGTGGGTGTACCACAGGATGGAATTTTGCGCCACTAAGTGTCTCGCTCCTTAAGGTATGGGGAATGCAGGGGGGGAGGCTTTCTTCTTCAGATTAGGTCATATTCTTTGTAACTATTATATTACCCAATTACCCATGCATGTTTGCACACCCCAACCCTATTCCATGAGAGCTGAGGGGCGGTATAGATAACCTATATATTTTATGAGATATATATATTATAAATTTTCTTATTATATATTATTTATTAGGTGTATATATAGTTAATATATAATATCATATTATATATTATATATATAAATAATATATATATGTATATATATATATTATATATATATATATATATATATATTATATATTATTATTTAATATTATATAGTATATACGTTTAATATATATATATAATAACGTGTATTATATTATATATATAATTATCTATTATTATTATTAATAAGGATACTACGTATTATTATATATATATATAGTTATATAGATATATATAAATTTATAGTATAATAATAATAGTAATTACTAGGTATATAATATAATAATATATGAGATGGACGAATGAGACTTGTCATGAAAGGATAGAGATATATTAGTCCTTAAAGCTACAAGTTAGAACTGTTCTATACACGTCTGAGTAATCAGAGATCTTATACATAGATATTATAGAAGTAAATTATTCCAAAACCTAGTACATAAAGCTACTGCGTGAGACTTATCCTCTTTACCTAATTACATAATAACTACAGTGGAATTAGTGATGTGCAAATTTTGCCATGCATTAAAATAGACGAGATAATTCGAGTGATAGTTGTTATTTTCAGCCTTTACGTGTATATGATAAACTATTGATAGGATAATTATGAAACATATTAAATAGGTTTATTATAGTAATAGGTGGATATATATTATATATAGTCAATCGAACTTAGGAAAATATATTGTGTGTAAACATAATCGCAGTAGTAGTTACATATACTCTAAAGGATAGGGATATATGATATACCAGAGCATTATCTTATAACAGCAATGTCGTTGTAAATAGAGATAGATAATATATATAATATATATATATATATTATATATAGAGTATATATATATATATATATATATATATGTTCTTTAGTCATGAACATCAAATCAGCCAATGGGATCATCCTGAGTATATTAAAATGATGAAAGATATTTCTGTTATAAATTCAGTGAAATATGCAGCTTACAGAACAGCTTTCAAACTACGTCATTTGCAAACTCGTTTGAAATGTGAGTGAAAATTTTGAAAAATATTTATTGGTCGAGTTGTATTTATTTTTAATTAAATTTTAACTAAATCTCTAATTACATTAAAGTAGAATTAATCTAAAGATTATTAAAGATAATGCCTGATTGCTTGTGTATTGACTCATAATAAAATTGATCATTGTGCTTTAAGTTTAGAGCAATTGGTTATAACTTTTTTTCCAGCGCATGAACTATCACTGGAGTGTATTTCATCTGCGTTTACTAAGGGAGATTTTCTTCCTGGTAAAAGCACTAGACACATCAATAACAAAGAGATTGAGAAAATAATACTGACCTGTTACAAAACCACTTTCAAACACAAACCTGTTGATCCTCACCTCTGTACTGATCTTCTAATGAACATGCTGATCAACACCTTTGATGAGTAAGTTTTATAGGTACCTATATATATATATATATATATATATATAATATATATATATATAATATATAATAGTATATATATATATATACTATATATAATATATATATAATATAATATATATATATATATATATATATATATATATTATATATATATATATATTTTTTTTATATATTATATATATATATATATATATATCAATAGATAGATAGATATTCTTTGGTCTTTGCATATACATTGAATTATCAATTTTTTTATTCTTAGATTCTTTGTCTAAATACACATTAAAATACTATTCACTTTCAGTTGTGCAGGTGTCATTTTTTCAGTAATTTTTAATACCTTAATTTTATTAACTAAATTCTTTAAAAATTTGAGCCGCGTGAATGTCATTATATTCAATACTCAATAGAATAAAGAAGCGTATCTATCACTAGTTATTAAAATAAAGACTGCAGTTTTTTTTATTGCTACAAACTGGCTGTCATTATTATTTTTGATCTGAGATTAGCATATTGCCACAAATATTATGTATTTGGCGAAAATCCATACAAGCCTTATAAAACTTCCCTTGAAGTTTGACAAAATAAATGATTTTACTTTAAATCTTAAAGCTTTTAAATTACTGTACTCTTGACTATTTATCTTAAGAATATAAGAAGGAAATAGAGACAGTTCGAAGCCACATATGCCTATCAAGACAATCCCAGTTAAAAAGAATTACTGTTACCATTTGCTTTGAATGTCACATCCTTGATTTTAAAATTTGGATAAACAAATAATTATCCTTACTTCCTAAATACAGACTCAATAAGCAGTTTATTAAGCTAAATTAAAATCTTGTTAAAAAGGTAGTGTGTGTAATTTTTTATTCTTATATAGGTTTTAGTATATGTTAAATTTTTGATCCCGTCAGGAACCGTAGTGGTAAAATTCAGATTCTAAAATCAAAAGTATTTTTAATTGTCATGGGAGGAGGAAGACTACAAGAAAAATATAGATACCTCTTTAATGAAATTGCAGATGAGAACCAAATTGTTTCAAGGTAATAACTTTTAAGGATTACGATTATTTTTAAGATTTTTAATTTGCAATTTATTACTACTTGTGTATAAAAATTGTATAAAAATTAATTGTAAGCAAGTTCTATTTTCTTATATTCCATTGTAAAGTTGGGTTAAGAAATGTAGCGAATTGTCAAGTGAAGAGAAAATTTCAAAACACTTTACCTAAAATAATGTGAACTAATAATAATAATAATAATAATAATAATAATAATAATATTTATTATTATTATTATTATTATTATTATTATTATTATTAATTATTATTATTATTATTATTATTATTATTATTATTATTATTATTATTATTATTATTATTATTATTATTATTATTATTATTATGCTATCACTTATTTAAGCCCTAGAAATGCTCACATATACCTTGGGTTTCTGGTGCATATTTGCACATCTGCCGCTAGTTCTGGGGAACCAAGGGTCAGCTGATTATTATTATTATTATTATTATTATTATTATTATTATTATTATTATTATTATTATTATTATTATTATTATTATTATTCAAATATAAGGTTATATTTAATATGCATATTTTGGTTTTTAGTTGGTAAAATATTTAATGTGAATTAAGTGATTTATGGGTATCATTAATATGGAATTGGCAAAGAGTCAGTATAGTTTGAACTACAGTTTGATTTGTTTGAACATGTAAGATTTATCATTTTGGTTTTTGTAAATAATATTACTACAGTAGCTAATGTTATTAGATCAATTAAGTACATATTATGTACAGGGTTCACACTTTCTGGAAAGTCAGGGAAGGTCAGGGAAAGTCAGGAAAAAAAATTGGTCAGGGAAAGTCAGGGAAACGTTTTAAGATATGCTGAAAGTCAGGGAAATTTAGGGAAATTTTAAAATTTCAAAACATAAGAAGAATGATCCATGGACCAAGTTGCATATTTTTGATATATATTTTTTCCTTACTGTATAATTGTGGAATAAGAGATGTATTTGATAAGTGAATGAAAAGGATGGGCGAGGAATGACATTCCATAAATCTACTTCTATCCTGTTTCTTTCTATTTTTAGTTCACTATTATATCTTTTTCTTTTTAGGGATTTATACTTTTTGAGGTGTTTTTTTAAGGTTTGACGAAGTGATTTTGGATTTTTGTGCAGTTGAAGGTATTTATTATTTATTTATAAAATGACTTCAAACAAAGAAAAACTAACTTTAACGACCAGTGGTTGGACGTCAAAATGAACCCACAGTTTATCAGGTGGTTGGGTAAAGGACTTGATAGTTCTAAGGCATACTGTAAAGTGTAAAGTATGTAAAAAGAACTTTGATCTATCTAACATTGGACGCCAAGCCGAAGTTTCACATTCAAGAGGGGAAACTCATTTGAATTTAATCAAAAAGCTACAAGACAACATCATTGAAAAAAAATTTCGTTATGTGTTTCTTATAATACAAATTTTTTTAGTAAAAGTGTGTGCACTGAAAATTATGCTTCCATCAACTTCTAATTCATACTCAACCGATTGTAAATGCTCCTGAGTGTTCTATTTAATAATCAACCAAAACCAGTTTATCAATCAGTTTCATCTTTTTGCATTAAAGATGATGTTACAAGATCTGAAATACTATGGGCATTAAAGGTGGTGGATGATAAAATGTCTTTAAACTCGTGTGCAGATTATAGAGGAAACATTTAAATTAATGTTTTCAGATATTTGCCAATGCTTTCAAATTTTAAAAATAGGCCCAATGAAATGTAAATATCTGATTAACCATGGACTTGCTCCTATTTTTCTAGAAAGCAAAAACAATACTACTCTACTTTGCAGTGAAGCTCTATTCTACCCTTGAATTAAAATTCAAAAATATTTTTTGGATGGTGATGTCTTTCTAAGAGACTTGATTAGTTTTTTCTTCTAAAGTACCTGGACCTGGGAATCAATGTTTTGTGGAATTGTGGCAAATTATTAAATTAGGACTGAATTTTTCGCATGGAAATGCGACAGTGAAGGAGGGTTTTCTATAAATATTTAGAATTTAGTGGAAATCTGAAGAGTGTCTGCAATTTCTCAAGAACAGTGCACAATCACAATGCCCCAAGATCTCATAAAAGTATTCATAAAGTTCCTATCACTCAAAAAATGTTGACAAATGTAAGAGCTGCTCAGAGATATGAAGAGCTCTCAAAGAGTCAAAACAGAATCAAAAAGAAGAAAAGAATAAAAAGGTTGAAAAATGAAAATTATCCATATAGATCTATAAACTTAAAGAGCAGAGAAAGATGTTAAAACTGAAAGCTTTGACAGAAGAAGACGCTATAAAATCAAAAATTCAGATGCTTGAGAAGAAAAAGTTAACAACTAAATCTCCCCACTTTTGTGATCACAGTGGACGTGGACGTTATTCACCTAGGCTATTAATGTAAGTTTTTAATTTATTTTCTTTTTGTATAAATAAAACTTTACTTTTGGAAAAAATAAAAAAGGAGTGCGTTGGACGGCTATCGGGAAGGTATAGGATAATTACTAAAAAAAATAAATATATATAAGGGAGATATTGATCATGCATCCATGGTGTCAATTGGCAATTCGCTATTGTTATTCTGGTAATGGTTATCTTTGAAAATGTTTTTTATATACAGTCTGGACGTTTTCAACCATTTTGATCCAGCCTGTATTAATATATCTTATTCATCTTATGGCTGTAATTATTGAAAGATTGACAATATTTTATGATGCTCTAATTATTTGTCTCTTTCTAAGATAACTATTTAATATTTAAACAAATTAAAAACTAATTAAAAACATAGTCAGGCGCACGGATGGTTATATATACATAGTAGTGCTCACATATCACACCTTGAAGAACTTGAAAAGCATATCTAGCTGGTTTCAAGGTTAGTGATATAACTTACCACATTATTTAAGTTTGTAATTACATTTCTAATAAATAACATGTATTAATATTCTAGATAGTAAACTTGACATTTTGTTACAGTTTACTGTCTTGCTGTGAAGTCCATTGATATCCATTGTTCCCATATAAGAAACCCCTATTGGATATACCAGGGTATGTTTCTTAATAGAATAGATATGTGACTTTCTTTAACTGTCAAATATGCGAATATAAATTATGGTATAAATACCAATTATTGTTTATATTTGACAGGGTTCTGAAGTTGGGCTGATTATTCTAAAGTTGGGCTGATTTTTCTAATTTTGGGCGGATCTTCTGTTCTGTTCCGGGGATTTATTCCTGAATCCTTTCGTCATTTCAAAGCTGGAATTCTTCCTGAATTCTTTCTACTTTGTTGGTACGATTTTGAGGATTGGATTCATCTTGAGTCTTTCTTCGCGGAGTTGATTAGGAGTCGTGATTCATCTGAATCTTTCTCCATACCAATTTTAGCGTCGGGATTCATCCTGATTCTTTTCTAACAGATCCTACTTTTTCCTTGGAACCATTCCCCCAGTCAAATTTAGTTAAGTCATCATTTATTCACAATTGTTGAGTCTGGATTTCTTATTTTCCCTTGAATTCATATGCATGAGCAATATTTGGAAGCGTTCGGTTTCCACTCCGATTCTGGATTCGCAGAGCTGTCTACGCTCTTGTACGTATTTTCACACATTGGACCTTGAACTTATCTCCAATGTGTATTTGATTATATATATTTTCTAATTGACCAATTCTTTGATTAATATATTGTTGGGGTTGGATTTGTGTTAGCTATTAACCTTTTATAACGCAAACATCCCACTATAGTATTTTGAGCGAGTTTAGTAAAAATAATACTTTTTACTGTGTGTCAATATCCTTTGATCATTTATTATTTTGTTGACATTATTCTTCTTAATCTTCAAGAACTCTATCGGGTTAATCTTCTAGAACTTATCTGATTAAACGTCCAATAGTAATAAACCTTGTTATATGTTATCAAAGTTACAATCCTCTTCGATAGTCATTCAAGTCAGCAGGCAGACGGAGTCCTGAAGACTAACTTCCTCCGTTACGGAGAAAACCTAACCTGCTCCGTATTACCCCTGATGGTGTCAGGTGGTTGCTGTGCGGACTAGACCTCCAACCATTATTCTTTGAACATCACAAACTAACATTGACGAATCTTCTAATACAATTTTTTCAATTGAAATTCTTTTGTAACTTATCAAAAAAGAAAGAGCGGAGAGAGGTACCTCACCGTCGGGTACACTTGTTGATCCCAGCGTACTTCCTCTCAGCCACATATATTTTTTTAAATTCATCCATGATGATGAACAGTTTCTAAAGTAAATTTTCCACCATAATTTAATTATGAACTGAGTAAATAGGCTGCAATAAAGTGTTTAAAAGATATTTTTATACGGCAAAAATAGCGACTCGCTGGTCAGGGAAAATTGCAGTTTGGTCAGGGAAAGTCAGGGAATTCAAATTCAAAATTTTAGTGTGAACCATGATGTAAGAAGTGATGATGTAAACTTGCTATTATTATTATAATAATAATAATAATAATAATAATAATAATAACCGAAATATTTTTTCACTGCTTATTAAACATACTGTAGTGTCATTTTATAGATATAACTTTGCAAGCGAACAAAAACCACAAAGTATAGGGCCTGTATGAGCATGATATCATGATATAAAATCATATTTTCTACATACAGGTGATATAGTTATTGATCACGTATACCTACACACTATTATCGAAATTGAATTCACCCTTTTGCTGAAATATGGCTTTTGGTGGTAGTTTCCTTCAAGCCCCAGTAGTTAACGTATTAAATTTACAATTAAGAACACAACAATTGGAAATTACATTATATAAAAATATAATGTAATATACAATTATTAAGCTGACTATCATTTTAGGTAAATTAGCTAATAATAATAATAATAATAATAATAATAATAATAATATATAATAATAATAATATATAATAATAATAATAATAATAATAATAATAATAATAATAAGTTTATTTACCCCTCTTTACCAACCCCTTTATACCCCCCAAGCCAGAACTCGTCACAGGCAGAAAAATCCACCCTGAGGTTACACGAGACTGCGATGGACCCTCACTGTGGTATCTCGTCAATGTGGGATTCATCCCCTTTTCAAAGCCCCCAATCATACCCCCTCACAAAACCCAGCCATTCACTCCTGTTATGCATCTTTCTTCTCATCTCACCTCTGCCAAACTCATTCCTTTTTTTTTAGGCATTCCTTTACTGACTCAATCCACTTTTTCTTCAGTCTCCCAGCCTGTTGATTCCCATCACACACCACTATACATCCGGTTAACCAACCAACTATCATCCGTCCTTTCCATATGACCAAACCATCTCATTATACTCCCCTTTATTCTCTCTTCACACCACACAACTCCCTAATGCGCTCATTCTTCATTTTATTAATTCTTCTCACGCCTAACATGCCTCTAAGATTGTCCATTTGAATACTTTGTTCCTTAGATCTAGACCTCTTATTCCAGACCATAGATTTACTACTATACATTAGCACAGGTAACAGCATAACCTTGCAAAAGCCTTGTGCACTCAAGACTGTCTCATCATATCCACCAAGGATTTAATTGCACCATCCATCTTCCTAGCATTCACAACTTTCCTACTACATTCTTCATCATCCATTCCCTTTTCATCCAACATATATCCTAAATGTTTAAGCTCGGATACTTGTTCCAGTTGCTCACCATCCAACATGATATCACACTGCAGAGTCTCCTCACCCACTACCATAACCTTACTCTTATCTACATTTACTTTCAAACCCCTCTACAAATCCTCTCAAACTCTCTTCAGATTCACCACACAAAACCAAATCATCTGCTTGCAATAAGCAAGGTACCCTCCACTCTCTTCCATTTTTAATCATTCTTAACACCTTCCCCTGCCATTCTTTCATAATCCCATCCATAAACAGGGAGACATACAACATCCCTGCCTCACTCCACTTTTAATAATAAACCAATCACTTTCGACTCCATTTATTCCTACACACGCTTCACTATCGTCATACATACTTTTGATTCCAACAGAAGTATATCACTACAATATATGACTAACTGCCACAGAGCTTCCCTATTAATCATGTCATATGCCTGTTGCAAATCCATAAAACCTAAATACAATTTATTCTTTTATTTACCACTTTTAAATGCACCTTGTTCTTCACCAATCAGTCCTTCAGTCAATCGACCTATTCTTTAAACCAAAATACCAGCATATATCTTCCCTACAACACTCAATAATTTAATTCCCCTATAACTCCTACAGTTCCCTTTGTCTCCCTTACCCTTATATAAAGGTACTATTGCTGCTCTTCTCCAATCTATCGGAACTATACCCTCCATAAACGCTTCGTTACATGTCTTCCAAATCCATTCAATCACCTTCTCGCCTCCATTCTTGATAATTTTACCAGTAATTCAATCTATGCCTACAGATTTACCATTCTTGAACTTTCTCACCCTACCCATTACCTCCTCCCAAAAATACCTATTTTTTCTTGCACCATCAAATCCACACACACATTCATCATCACCTCTTCATTACTGCTAATGTTATGCAAATTTTCTAAGTGTTCCCTCCACATACCTCTCACATTCATTTCATCAGCTACGAAAGCACCACCCCTTATTCTATGCAAACTCCCCTTACTCTCATTCTTAAACTTTTCACGCTCCCTTCCAGAAAAGCTTTCTATTCCCTTGTAAGTTCCCATTCATCCTTCTTCTAAACTGTTCATTTACCTCATTTTTCCTCCTATGTATGCAACTTTTAGTCTTCCTTTTTTCCTCCTTATATAATTCCAAACACTTTTCTTTTGAGACCTCATCATTTGCTTTTAGCACATTCAACCACGCCTCTTTTTTACTTTTAACTGCTTGCATCACTTCTTCATTCCACCATTCACTGTTAAGATTCTTACTTCCCACTTTTGCACATCCACATACTTGCACTACTAACAAAGGCTTCCTTCATTCGTGTCCAGATTTGTTCAGTTTCATCTTTTGCACATTCAACTGATTTGTTTGCAAGCGCTCTTAAATACTTATCCTTATTACCTTGTTCATTTAACTTTTCACTCTAATTCTTCTGCCATGTTCTAGACACCATCCAATCCTCCACTAACAATATTACATAAAACAACATAATGATTCGATAACCCCATTCCCAGCCTCCCTCACTGATTTAAGATCCATCACATATTTAAACATCTTCTTCACCAACACAAAATCAATCATTCTTTTCACTTCAATGCCATCTCTACTTACACCAACTCTAGTATACTTATGAATACTCATGTGTTTGAAGAAAGTATTACTTACACACTCATTTCTTTCCTCACAGAAATCAATCACCCTCCTACCATTCTCATTTTCTCTCGTCACCCCAAATTTACCTGTTATACCATCCCTTTTCTATTCATCTATCCAACCATTTAGACCGCCCAACACAATCAATCTGAAGCTCCTACTCACCCCATCTTAAACATCATTCAGATTATCCCAGAAAGTCTCACTCTCCTCAACATCACCCACAGATGCACCATATGTTACAACCAACACATAAACCTTGACCTTTTCAAACTTAAATTTAACCATTGAAATTCTAGTACTCACACAAACAAAATCCACCATAGCTTTGTGCCACATGTCACTCATCAAAATCGCAACTCCTCTCCCTCTCTCATTCCTCTCCACTCCAGCAAACACATTTCACACCACACCACTCAACTTCACCATTACCTTTCATCTTTGTTTGTTTCAGTCACAGCGACCAAATCAAATTTACTCTTTCTAAATACATCCATCACCTCTCTCCTCTTCTAATTGACATTTATTCCTCTGACAATCCTCGCCCCAAAGGATTCATGAAATTTCACCGAAAGATACATGGTCGCTTACAGGGTTGTGGAGTCGGTTCAAAAATTTTCTGACTCCGACTCCACCCTCTTTCAAAAATTACCATGAGACTCCGACTCTTCAAAATTACCGACTCCGACTCCACCCTTTTGAAAATTGCCGACTCCGACTGCGGCTCCACTCTTTTGAAAATTACCGACTCCGACTCCACCTTCTTTAAAATTACCGACTCCGACTCCACCCTTTTCAAAATTGCCTACTCCGACTCCACTCTCTTCAAAACTACCGACTCCCCGACTCCGACTCCACAACCCAGGTCGCTTACGGCGATCACGACCATGTCCGAGGCCTGCAAAAGCATACCTAACAACAAGAGATAAGTGGTTGTGGGCAGCTAACCCAACTACCACTGTCCCTTTAGTCGCCTTTTACGAAGCGCAGAACATACGCTGTGGGCAATTCTTTCTGCCTGCCCAACACATAGGGATATAAGGTAATGTCTGCAAGGTGTTGTCTGGAAGATTATTGTGTATATGAACGCAAAAGAGAATGGCAAACCATTAGGCATTGGAATGTCATTGGAAATACCCTACTCACCATAAGCTCATTGGGAGGTATTTCCTTTGCTTCGAGTGTGCTACTTTACCTATATATATATATATATATATATATAATATATATATATATATATATATATACTATATAATATATTATAAATATATATATATATATATATATTATATATAATAATATAATATATATATAATATATATATATATATATATATATTATATATATATATATATATATATATATATGGTAAGTTTTTTGAACCTAATTTTATGATATTGTAGGGGAATGAAAGATAAATAAATTTGGGTATAATTCCAACACGCAGTTACGAAATTAAAAGTACATTTTTTTAAAAATAGAAATTTTGATTTACAACAACAGTTAGTTTTTTAATTATTTTTGAATTTAATAATTTAAATTAGCATATTCTTATTTGTTTTAAATTTTTAATTCGCAATTTTTCATTGTAGGAAAAAATTAGCCAAATTACTCCTAATTCTATCATCGATGTCTGAATTTGTTTCTGAGGAGCTTTATGTTTTGGATCGTCTTTTTTCTGGTAATAGCTGAGTATAGTAAAATGTGACTATAAATTTTTTTTTTTTTTTTTTATAACTATATTTACGTTAGGATAAAATTTGTTTTGTATACTTGATTATAGGCTTATTTTAGATCACTATTAGATTATAATTATCAAAGTGTTTAATTATTAATTAATTTAATTTAAATATTTCATTGATTTCAGATTTACTTAATTTATAACTATATTTTCTTTTCTTTTTAAATCGGTTACAGCTGAAAGACTTCTTACTTTTTTCAACCTATGAATTTGTTCTTTAAAGGTTAGTGTTAGGTGGTGACGATTCTTTTCAATTCTTATCGTGTTTTTTTTCTGTAAGATAGAATCTATGTGCACTTTTCCACAACTAGGAGAAAACTAGAAAGTATTAACAATTTAGTTTTTTTTTTTTTTGCTTATATTATATTATATATATTATATATATTATATAGATATATAATATATATATTATGATATTATATATATATATATATATATATATATATATATATATATATATATATATATATATATATATATATATTTTTTTTAGAATATTCCTTTTTTTTTGATTTTTATTTTGCTTCAGTGATTTCAGTTTTTATTTATTTTTTATCTTATTTTGACCTTCAAAATTTTTTATTTACCTATTTATTTTTTCTTTTTATTTATCTCTTTTTGTAAATAGTGTCTCTACTTTAGTGCGAGTTAAAACCGTCAGTTTTGTGTTTTCTATGTTTGCTACATTTTTATTTTTGTTTAACTACCACAATGCACCACGTATGCTCTTTCACGATATTTCTTCATATACCTGTAAATTGTTTCATTTTTTTCTTTTAGTGTGCTTCTTGTTCACTTTATTGATTACCTACTTGAACATATTTAATGAACTAGAAAGTATGTATATTTAATAAAATATTGAACTATTTAAATATGTAGTTATTTTAGAATTTACCAAATTGATTTTATCGTATGATATATTCTCTTTTTATTTAAATTTTTATTGCTGTTAAAAGTAAACGAAATTTTAACCAAAATGTCAAATGACAACTATAAATTGTTTTCGATAATATGTTATGAGCGTAGGCATCAAGTAAACAGAGTTCTCGACTTGGTGCTGTCAATGTAACCACAAACTCTTCTCTGGTGGTCTACTCTTTATAGAATTGTCCATAGGCAGAGACTAGGTAAGATTATATATGACTTTGATTAATTATTTTAATTGGGCGGTTTTATGCTAATTTCTTCTTTTTTATTTTAGTTTGGCCATAATGTCAAGTTTCTTCCTGCAAGTAAAAACCAATTCTTGTGAATGCGATATGCAATGTTTTGAGGTGTTTGGGTTACTCCAGAACTTAATGCCAGAGATTCGTTTCTACATTGGAAAAAATTAAAAGGAAACCATAGCTGTCTGCATCCTCTCTAGATATTGGTCAGGTAAGTAAGTTATCAGCAAGTACTCAATCACATAATTATGATTATAGAGATTTGTACTGGTGATGAGTGGAAAATTAATTATCCTTGATTGCCTCTTTTCAAGGAACAAATTAACGCGGTCTGTTCATATCAGATAATCATTTTTTTAGTCTATCAGGTGGTAGAATGGGGAAAAGTTTGCTGAAACTTAATACATCCATCATCGTTAAATTTAAGCAGTTCTGTTAAGCCAAGATATTTAACGTTATTGTCTTCATGCTGAAAAGACTTTGTAAGTTTGAATATATATATATATATCATATATATATATATATATATAAAAATATAATATTATTATATTAATATATATTATATAATATATATATATATAGTATATATTAGTTATAATTATAATATATATATTATCATCATATAATATAATATATAAATATTAAATATATAATATATATATATATGATATATTATATAACATATTATATATATATATATATAATATAGTATAGTATATATATATATAATATTATATATATATTAATATATATATATATATATTAATATATACTATATATATATATATATATAATATATATTTTGGATGAAAAGTGAACATATGATCCAGAATGTTGAGGGGGCGTGTTAGGTGTGAGAAGAGTATTTAAAATGAATGAATTCTTTAGGGAGTTATGTGGTGCGAAGAAAGGTGTAAATGTGAGAATAAACGAGTACAGAGAGATGATTTGGTCATATGGAAATGATTAGTAATACTCAGTTGGTTAAGCGGATGTATAGTGGTGAATGTGCTGGGAATCGACCGGCTGAGAGACAGAAGAAAAAGTGGATTGGGTCAGTAAAGAAATATCTGAAGGAAATTAAAGTGAGTTTGTCAGAAGCGAGGAGAAAGATGCTTAAAATGAGTGAATGGCGGGGTTTGTGAGGGGGCATGGTTGTCTGCCTGTCCCAGGGGATGAACCTCAAATCGACGAGATACCACAGTGAGAGTTCATTGCAGTCTCGGGAAACCCTAAGGTGGATTTTTCTAATTGAGACGAGTTCTCACTTAAGGGTATGTAGGGGGAGGACTCCCTTTTTGACTTGGTACATCATGTTCTTCTTCTTCTACTTTTCTTTTTTCGGTGTGTGTTGCGCACCTCATCTCCAAAATGGGGGGAAATTATTATATATATATATATATATATATATATATATATATTATATTATATATATATATATAGTATTATATCTATATATATATATATATATATATATATACGATATATATATATATATCTAAATTATATATAATATATACTATAATTTAATATATAGTACTATATATATATATATATATATATATATATCATATATAGTATATATATATATATATTAATATATATATATATATATATTAGTTATAATTATTATATATATATATATAAATATATATATTATATATTATATATATATTAATTATATTATATATAATATAATATAATATATATATATATATACTTACGTATTTATATATATTATATATATATTATATATATAATTTATATATAATATATATATATATATATATATATATATATATATATTAAAGTTCGCTACTGCAAGATTCCAAAGAAGAATCCTTTTCAAGTGTAATTTTGGATCCAAAAGAAAATACAGCTATGTGTAAGACAAATCTTTCTGATGTTTCCAACCCAAATCAAACTTCTATTGATATAACTGAATTTTTAACTACGGAGAATTTAAATAATGATTCTAATGGAACTTCCCAACTCTTAACCACTCCAAAGTATTCCAAACCTCGAGACGAGTTGTATTCTGTCATAAAACATTTGGAAGATGGAGAAAAGTAAGTTGTGTTAAGACCTTTTTAATTTTAATTTCTCTGATATCGTTGATACAAAAGCTTAAACTACGAATGCTCCAATGTGCTCTGTTATTCACTTAAGTGCACTGGCAACAACATTGACCTTCCTAACCTAACCTAACAAAATTTGCAATGCCGAAAACACGAATGTGTTCGGAAAATTATAACCCTACAACCACCAGTTCATTGTTTATATTCCCATATATTTTATATTCACATGCGAATATTTTAAACCCCTTTTTTTTCTCAAAATTACAAATTTGCACATTAGTTGTTTTGGAATTGGAATGACGGTATGTTACTTCTCTTAAAATCAAAATTATATATATATTTTGAATTATTTTGTTGGGGGTTGTCTGTTTGCCTTGCTATGATTATGAATTATTTCTAACCTCATACTGTTTAAGGCGTTAAACATTGTTTTTTACTTTGACTATTTGGCCATTTTTTCTGTCGTTTATTCTTCTAGAGAGTTTTCAGTTTTATTCCAAGAGTGAGGATACCTGTTATCAATACACATTATGTGACTGTTTCAAAGTAGCTTAGACCCTAAATTTTTGAATGAGCTTATTTTCTCATAGCCAAAGTTTTTGATTTTTTTAAGTTTATTAAACTGTAATTTTTTAATTAATTTGAAAAATAAAAAATTCCACAAAAAAAGTTATTAAACTTTAATCAGACTTCTGGTTTCTTTTTCGCATTTTTTAGAATTTTTAAAATAGTTATAATACTGTTATTCAGATAAGCTAATAAGTAAATAGCTAGAGGTAAAATTTTCTCTATTTGAATAATTCTATTGGGAGTAGTAGTACCTTTGACGATTCTGGCAGTCTTCCTTCAATCACTTCTCTCACAGTAATTCAGTACAACCCCTAATAGATTTGCCAATATTGAACAGTTCCACTGTTCTCCATTTCTACCACAAAATTCAAGTTCTACTTAACATTTGGGGAGTGATCATGTCTGACTTTCATATATATATATGAATATATATATATTTAATATTTTAATATATATATATTACTATATATATATATATATATATAGTTTGTATATTTATTTGTTTATGAGTTAGTAAGTATTTATATCTTATTACTTATATCTACATATCATCTTTATATTGTTAGGTCTATTATATAATATACGTTTGACTTTACCTCGCTATTGGTCCGTAGTTTGTAGCATCCCATCTAATTGCTCGCGGTAGCGTTTTATTACATCTTTCACGTGTTCTATTTACGTATATATAAACTATCAGTCATCGCCTATCTTATATTAGCATATACTTATTTATTAATATATTAATTATATCGAAATAACCTACCTCTTTATGTCCCTCTGATGGCCAGCTAGACCTTTCGAACTTAATAATATATTATCTAGGTGCTATATATATGTTATTTCTGCTCTTCTCGTCGTTTCTCTCGTGTTACTGTTATGTTTCCTCTTTTTCTTCCACACAACCGGATTAACCATTATGCCCCAATGTGCACATGATGCGTGACATGTTACTGGTTAACGGTTGTACGGTCTAGAGCACTGGTTTGCCTCCGCCGATACCGCGGGGGTGCAGTTGAAGAGGTAGTGCATCTTGGCAGGGGTGGGGGTATGAAGGATATATTCCAAAGACCACCCTGGGGTGGTCGCTTCAAACGTGCTTGGGTACATGGCTGAATGTCTTTTTTGAATGGTTTTAGCGCTCGCGTACATTGTGTTATGTGCAGTTGTAATTGCAGGGGTTCCAGTGGTCTTGGTGTAGTTCGTTTGGCGTTTTTTTGGTGGTGCTGTGGCTTAAGTCTCTAGAAGCAGACGCCCGTGATGCGTCCTGTATATTGCATCGCGTCTTTGTTGTGCGCCGTGAGGGGAATGCGAGGAGAGAGTCAGTTGACCTATTTGACTTGGGGGAGAGGACTGCCTGTGCTGCGTTGCAAAAGCGATGTCCAGGATGTGGCGTACAACCACTATCTCGTATGGTTGTAGCCGCGAGCGGTTGAATTTCGGGCAAATGTAGTGATAACGACGGGTTGCGGCGACGCAAAGGGGCGGGTTGGGTGGTTCTGGTGGGGCGCGTTGGTTTTCGTTGGCGGTGGTTCACTTGGTGGTTTGAGCATATTGATGAATTGCTGACAGGAATTGATGATGCGATGCACGGCGTTTGTTGTAGGACAGGCGGGGTTGTGAGCTTTTGTTGTGCGAGTTGTCGTGGAGTTTGCTTTTAGTTGTGTCCAGCTAGTGTGCGGGCTTTCCGACCCCTATTGTAATGTGTATGAATTTGAGGCATAGATGGTTGACAATGGTTGCGATTCTGCGCGTGAGTTGCGTGTCGTTTGACGGAGTGACGAAAATTGATATATAGGTGAGAATGCATGCCAAGACTAGTCGCTCATAACTGAGTTTTAGTATCTTATTTTCGTAATGTTTCTTTCTTCTGATTTTATGTCCTGTCAGTCCTCATGGGTTTGGTTGGCCTTCTTTTCTAGTTTCAAAAAGATACATTGGTTTCGATAAATGATCCCGATTATTGAGTATTCACTTATTTGAGAAGTAGTAGATTCTGTAAGGCAAGCTCTGATGGTTCTGCAGCGACCGGTTTATGATCAGAGCTCTCTAGACCGTTGTTGTCTAATTTATTTGAGTATTCAAATTTTTTTTTATTTTCTTCTTTTCTTTTATTTTTATTGTAATTTTTGCTGGATTTTTTTAAGGAATTTTCTTTTAGGTCTGTTTTCGTTTTTCTTATTGCTTTCAACTCTTTGTATATTGTCTTTTGTGATTAGTTAGAAAGTTTAATTTTGGATTGTATTATTATCTATTTAATTGACAATTATTTATTAGATCTTTTTTTTTTTGAAAATCTTTTCATTGTAGAGGATGTATTTGAGGTTTGTGTTGAGTGGGGCGTAGTGGCGTGGGTTGACCGGGCTATTCTTCCAGGTGGGATTATCCGTTTTGCAGGTACACGTCGTTACGGGGTTGCTTGTGCGGTCTCGCCAGTATTCGGGGTTTTCTTTTTTTCTTTTTTTTTTTTTTTTTTTTTTTTTTTTTTCTTCTTTTTTTTTTTTTTTTTTTTTTTGTTTTCTTTTTCTTGTATCTTCTTCTTTTTCTCTCTTTGCCTCCTTTACTTTCCTTTTCTAATTCTTGTCTCCTATTTTCTTCTAATTCTCTATTTTTTTTATCTTTTTTTAATCTAATCCCACATTTTCATTTTCTACTTTCTTCTTTTTCTTAAGTGTTTGTGTGTGTCTGTTGATCGGCCCTCTTTTGGGGGTTGATGTCTGTGTTTTTTTTATTTTTTCTTTTTTTTTCTTTTATTATACTCTCTCTTTTTATTCATTATTATTACATCCTTTTAAGTTTTCTTTAAACGACTTTTTTTCTTTCTTTTATTTTTTTGTTTTTTGGTTTTTCTCCTATTATAATTACATTATGTTGAGTTATATTCATCTTTAGGATACTGAGGAAGCGCACCTCAAAGGTATTCCAAATACATATGTCAATTAGCCGATATTTCGGTAATATAGAAGAACCAGGTAAATGGTAAATGGTGGTCATAGAAGACATGGAATAGATAGTTGAATCTACATCAATTAACCCGTTTATTAATTGTTCAAAGATTCAAAAAATACATTATTATATAAAATATACATTATGATAGAGAGTAAGTTCGTGAGAGACCAGGAGGAACTCCATTCTATTAAAACAATTGCTTTAATGATTATGTGGAATGACGAATATTTTTGGTTGCTTTACACGTTCAAGATTGATATCTAACACACACACACACACACACACACACACTTTCGTGGGTATACAGGAGATAAAAAGAATTATGAAACAAAGAAAGAGAAATAAAAAGAAAACGAAAAAGAGAAAGAAAAAAAGATAAAAAAGAAAAAGATAAGGAAAGTGTGAAAAAAAAGCAAGAGAAAGAAAATATGAAACAAAAGAAAAAAAAGAAAAAAAAGGAAAAACGAAAAAAAACAATCATAGCTAGGCTCGGACGGCTTCTGATAAATATTTGCTATTATTATTATTATTATTATTATTATTATTATTATTATTATTATTATATATATTATATCTAGTTAATTATTTGCATACGTAAATATTGAGTTAACTGATACTCATTAGTTTATGAGACTATCTGTTCAGTTCACAATTTCATAGACGTAGTAACTCGTGTGTTATAGACGTGTGCTACGAGTTTGACGAACAAGATTCATATATGTTAGTTTGTTGTTTGAAAATCATAAACATGATATGGATAACCATACATTAGCTACTCTTTTTGTATGAAACTCTGCCTATTTTTCTTCGGATTTTCAAAAAACAAAAAATTTAAATCTGAGGATCAACAAAACTTTCAGGTCGCTTTCTTTTTCAAATTTACTTTAACTTTATTTAACCTTATATCAAGGCTTCGGAGCCAGTGAATTTTTTCTTTTTATTTTTTTATTTTGGGGGGTGGGGGTGGAGGTGGAGTCGGGGCAGAAAAAAAAATTAAATGCAATAATGGGTCCGTATGAACAAACAGTAGGAACATAGGAACAAACATTTTAAAATGATGGAGTCGGAATTGAATCCGCAAAAAAGTCTTTAAAAGTCTCTACAGTATATATATATATATATATATATATATATATATATATATTTAATATATATATATATAATATATATATATATATATATATATATATATATATATAAATATATATTTTATATAATATTTATTTAATATATATATATATATATATATATATATATATATATATATATATTATATATAAAAAATATATATATATATATATATAAATATATATATATATATATATATATATATATATATATATATATATAATATATAATATATATTATATTTATATATATATATATATATAATATATATATTATATATATATATTTAATATATATATATATATTAAATATATATATATAATATATTTATATTATATATGTCTTCAGTTTGAAATATATATATATATATGTTATGTTTTACAACTCCGTCAGTTTTTGATTTTTTTTTGACATATTGCTAGTAAAGTTAATAGTAATAAATGAATTTTTAAGTGTGAACGGACATGATTCCAAAAGATTTAGAAAATTTAAATTAATTTTTTAAAAAAATTATTTTTTAATTATAAAAAAAATTTTCAAAATATGAAATATTCTCGAAAAGTACGCATACTTTCACAGAAAAACCCAATAATATTTGGAATCAGCATTAAAGCTTATTACATAATGTAAAACACAAATTCAAATATTAGAAATATCCTCGAAAAATAAGACACTTACACAAAAAGCCAACTTACATGATTTGGAATCAGCATATAAAGCTTTTTACAAAAAAAAACAGTCAAAAAAAAGTAAAAAAAAA
>JABUQX010046521.1:60000-64937 GCA_015478945.1 Trachelipus rathkii
AGAAATACATCACAAAAGGTTATATCTACTACTACAAACACTTCAATCCCAATTTTTTTTCCAAAAATAGATACTCTGATAAAACAGAGACACTCTATCCAACAAAATAAACAACAAATCAAGACGAAAATTAAACAATATACGAACATTCAACAACAAATAGTATTCCAATTTAGTAAACTCGAACCAGAAAAAAGTTGGCAACAGTACACTCAAACTCTAAACTATAAGACCAACTCAACTAAAATACACAAAACAAAAAAAAATCACATACACAATCCCTACCAACACGTGAAGCCATCGGTAAACAAAACAATAGATTCCTTAGCCCTAAAAATCAATGTAATCTTATAATTTCACACTACTCTAAAATTAGTCTCACAAACCTTATAAGCGTTTAAGAGTTATACGGACCGCGTTATCCAGATTACATCGAACTAACAACAAAAGCTTAAAAATTAAGATTAACAAAGAAGTCCCCCCCCCCCATTCACTCCGCTCAAAGTACTCAACCCATCAAAAACCTCATAAACTCACAATCAGAAGGTCCAGACAAAATCTCCAACATCCACCTCAAACACCTTGGAACAAAAGCAATAGCAGTACCAAAACAAATATTTAACACAGCTTCGCAAACCAACACTATCCCACCTTTCTAGAAACACGCATACATAATCCCAATACTAAAACCTAACAAATCACCCAATAAGCTCGGCCCCATATAAACCCCATCTCATTACTATCTACAATGTCTAAAGTTTTCGAAAGATTAATCCTTAACAGAATCTCCTCTCTTATCCCCTCTCAAATACACAACACTGTTTCAGACAAAAACACTCTACCACCACACTCCTAACCAATCTGACACAAAATATCCTCACCAGTTTTAAACAAAACCTACCACCCTCTCACACTCTCCTAGTAGCAATATACATAAACAAGGCATTTGATACAATCCCACGTCACCTGTTAATAGACAAAGTACTAAACATTGGAATAAGCATCAATGACAAGAAAATAATAGCAAATTTTTTGTCTGGTCATACAGCCAGTCATACAGGAACGTCACACCTCTCGAACATGCAAATTATCCAATGGAGTCCCCCAGAGCACCATACTTTCACCAACACTATTTAATCTTTTATGTATGACATACCACAACCCACGTCTCCCTCTGTAAAAAATCAGTAGTTACCCAGACGATCTCCCAATCGCAGCTCATAGTCCCTCCATAAATACAGCAAGTTAAGAACTACAGCATTATATAAATGAACTGGAACAATGGCTGACTACAAACAGAATGACAACCTCAAAAAAAAATCCTCTATCATACTACTAACATCTGACAAAAAACAGGCTAACATCCATCCAACAATTCTCCTCTCAAACAGCAGATTCCCTCTTAACAATATTAAAGAACCCATCATACTTGGCCTGGCTTTCGATAAACACAAGTCATTCACCCCCACCCCCCATCACATAAACATCTCTCAAAAAGCCACACATAAATTGAATGTGATGAAAGCACTAAGCGAAACAAATTTTTGGCCAACAAAAAGAGTCCCCACAATAATTTTCAAGAACATCTCCGTCCCATCTTAAGCTATGCATCACCCGCTTGGGCTCTCACAATATCAAAGGCCAACATCTAAAAACTAGAAATCGTATCAAAACAGAGCTTTGAGAGTAATAACAGGCTGTCTCCCCTCTACTCCCATCCATCACTTACAAACAGAAACAAAAATACTTCCAATAAAAGCCCATCTCGACATGATAGGCTTCCAATTTTACAGCAAAACATTCTCAGCACCAAAACATTACAGCAACTCCCGCACCAAGAAATATTACCATCCTTTCCCTATTCCCAACATCTAGCAAATCTTCCTACGCTCCCCCTTCCAACCCCAGACACATCTATTATCAAACACATCCACACCCAATTAACACAAAGAGCGATCTCTGAATATCCAATCAACACCGTACTTCAAGCCAACCCACCTGAAATATCTCCCACAGAATTCCACCAGAGTGATGCAGTCCCGTCTTCGATCTGGGCACCACCCTTCCCTATGAACATGAACAAATTCGGAATCTTAGAACGCAACTAAAATTAAGAAATGAGTTTTCAGAATAAAAAGAACACGAGAAAGTACTTAAAAAGATTTGTAAAGACTGTCTCGTTTGCAAAAGGTATAAAATAAATAAAACTAAACCAGTAATGGATTTTCCTATCGCAAATCAACATATAATTTAATGAAAATATGGGAATGGATTTAAAAGAAATAGAAGGAAGAAAATTTATAGTTATAATTGACACAGCTACAAACTTTGTTCAAAAATGCGTGTACAAGGAATAAAATACCAAATTTTCTGATAAAGAATTAGAATTTCAAAATTAAGAGTCAAGATATTAAATGGGTGCTTTGGTATTGAAATAAAATGCGTATTTGCAGAAAATCCTCGAAATATTGGTAAATATGATGATTTTAATTAGGGATGGAATGGACTTTTAAGTAAAAGAAAATAAATAAAATTGTTAAACAAAGGAACGTAATTATAAAAAATTGTCTGACTATATTGTTTGTCTGATTCATGTATCGTTTTAGTGGACATCAGGTGTGTGATCATTTGTATTATATAAATAGAAAATCTTTTTATATAAATGACAACGTATGGTAACTGATAACATAGATGAAACATTTTGCTTCTACTCATGTAATAGAACAAGTAAGCAACTTAACTATAATTACATACATATTTCCAATTCTTAATTAGGTTTAGTTTAATCATAAAAGAAAAGAAATTACTCACCATCAATATCCTGTAGAGGTTGAAAATGTGGAAAAACATGCAAAGTAGCATTACCCTGGAAAAAAAATTAATGAAAAATTTAACATAAATCAAAAAAATATTAATATTACAAGATGTAAATTTTAGTAATACTATTACTAATAATAATAGTAGAAGAGGAGAAAGGTATAATAATGATTGTTTTTTTTCAGTTGTTGCATTTTTTTTATGCATGGTTTATGTGGGCATGTTAGAAGTTAATTCGTCTCTGTTAAGTGACTTTAGCTTTCTTTTACTTTTATGTACTAATATATATATATACTATATATATATATATATAATTAGTATGATAATATATATAATATATATTATAATATATATATTTATATATTATTATATATAAATATATATATTATATATATATATATATATATATTATATTTATATAATATATAATATATATAATATATATAATATAATATATATATATATACTATATATATATATATATATATATAATTATTATTATTATTATTATTATTATTATTATTATTATTATTATTATTATTATTATTATTATTATTATTATTATTATTATTATTATTATTATTATTATTATTATTATTATTATTATTATTATTATTATTATTATATCATTCATCATCATCTTCTTCTTCCTCCCCAAGACTGGGGGTAAGGTGCGTGACATGAAGCGGAAAAGAAAAGTACAGTAGAAGAATATACACAAGTCGAAAAGAACAGCCAAGCTTTTCCCTCTATACCTATTAGTAAGACTCGTCGCAGTATGAAAATCCACCTTAAACCGTCCGGGACCGCGATGGACCCTCACTATGGCATATCATCAATGTGGGATTCCCCTGGCCCACGTGGGCCACAACCATACCCCTTCACAAAACTCCCTCCATTCACTCCTATTATGCCACCTTATTCCCTCCGCCTCTGCCAAACTCACGCCTCTCTCCTTCGACATTTTCACTCACTGACTCAATCCACCCTTTTCTTTCGGTCCGGAGCCGGGATTCCACCACCACCACCGCACACAGGCACTACCAATCGGACTGGGTCATTCAATCCTTTGCAATAATGACACAAACCATCTCAACGTAAATTCATTTTACCCTTTACCCTTTTCTCCACCCATAACCTCTTAACGTTCATGGGCCATAATTTCATTTTCTTTTTCCCACCAAACACGCCCACAAGATGTCCATCTGCACACGTTGAACTTTAGAATCTCACCATCTTTATTCCAGGCCCACAGTTCAACTACTTAACATAACACAGGTGAACAACAGTACCCCTCATGGTTAAACCAACGCACCTCATAAGACCTAGTTCTTTTTACGTTCACCCAAACGTAATGGCCAACACCTCTGATTCAACACCCACATACACTCTGCATCATCCGTTCCCCTTTCATCCCCAAATATATGTTAATCGCCCAAATATTTTAACAAGCACCACTTTGTTCAGCTTGCTCACCAATCTAACAAATTCACACCCCGAGGACTGTCCCTCCACTACCACCCAAAATAACCGTTTACCTATCTACAAATTACTATCAACCCCTTCCTTTTACAAACCTGCCAAACTCTCTACCAATCCTCTCAACCTCTCTTCAGATTCACCACACAAAACCAAAATCATCCGCATAAATCTAGTAGGGCACCTCCACTCCCCCCATTCTCCAAAAATTCATTTAACACCATTTTCCTGCACCATCTCACCAACTTTCATAAACCCCATCCATTTAACCAAATTGTAAGGCACATAACACAATCCCCGCCACCAGCTATTTAAATTAAACTCAACTTGACCCACATTTATCTACAAAAACCTCTACGTCTTTAAACCCATAACTTTGAAATTTCATTTCAAGAGCCCCAACACCACCATTAACATTACCCACACCCTTGCCAGGGCTTCCATTAATCCATTCATATGCCTGGCAAATTCATAAAAAACCTAAATACAATTAATTCTTCTTCTCTCTATATTATATTAATATAATATTATATAATATATATATATATATATATATATTATAATATATTAAATAATATATATATATATATATATATATAATATCCTTATATTATATTATATATATATTATATATAATATAA
>JABUQX010046522.1:0-37500 GCA_015478945.1 Trachelipus rathkii
ACCAACCATGTATTTATGCTAATTTGAACCAGTCATAAAATGTCACAAAGAAATATTTCCCCCGATAATTTTCATGTTCAATTTTTTTTCGGAACTTCACTTAGACCTTCAGACTTATTATTTAGTCTCCCCCGACTGGGCGTCACTATTATGACGTCTTAGTGGGTTTAACCGAAGGTATATCTCGAAACGTAGGATAGCCTACGAAACACGTTATTTAAAATACAATTCGTCGGGATCCGAAATCAGCGTAAGAGAGAATGATTGTTCATAAAAATGAAAAAAAAATTTGGAAAATTTTTTGGGAAATATTTTATTTGTGTTTTCATCGCCAATACTACGCGAGAGTCAAAGAAAACTAATAACATTCGTGGAATTAGCGTAAGTAAGAAACTTGTTCTAAAAATGGCAAAAATTTTTTTTTGATCTTTTTCGGTGGCTATTTTTATTTTTGTGGTGCTCAATAAACCTCACCCGAGGTCAAGATAATTAAATATGCCTTTAATTACACTTGAGGAGAAAATCTGATAAAATCTGAATATTGTTCTTAAAAATAAGTGGGCAAAAAAAATTTAATGATTTTTTGGGTCTATTTTATTTTTTTACTCGAAAAAACTACTGCTAGCGCAAGAAACACTAATAAGCATCGGATGGAATTCAGCCGTCAGAAATGTTCTAAAAATGGACAAAATTTTTTTTTGAGAAGAATATTTTTTTTGGCAATTTTAATTTTTTTTTTCTCAAAAGAACTTTTTCAATCTTAAATGAATAAAACATGCGTGGGAATCAGCGTATCGAATTGGGGTCCTAAAAATCGGAAAAAAAAAATTTTTGTGAATTTATTTTTGGATTTTTCTATTTTATTTCGACAAAAACGGACTATTTGACTGTATTAATACAATTTATGTCACAACGTGAAAACCATCCAGCCCCATTACTACGGAAGAAAATAACTTCTCCGTCATTCGTTTCCAGGGAATTTGGTGCATAAAATATAATAAATCATCGATAGGGGAAATACACGGCTGGCTGTGTTATTTTTAACGTCACTGATAGTCTTAATAATGTACTGTTGACTCCAAACTCTTCACAAAGGTATTTGTGTTTATTGGCATTGTTTGTCTGTATGGGGCTTAATGCTTTTTTTTACTTGGTTTCTCAGAGGGGTTATTTTTTTAACATTATTTATCCTTTTTTTCTCAACTAGCAAACATCATCTTAGAACCATGCTATGTACCGATAAAGAATATGAAACTTTTATATAACAAATATCAATCTACTTTTAGTAGTCATCAGTGTCTTTATATATGACAATGTGTTAAGCAGTTTATTTAATTAATAATGATATTTTTTAAAAAATGTAAAATATTAATTTATAGGGTAAACTGTATTAATTTAATAAGTAAAAAATTTAAATTTAAAATTTATTCTATAATAAAAGAAAACTGACTTTTTAGCTACAAGGAAAAATAATAATACTATAAATTAATAAATAATAATACGTGATCTGACTGTTGTCTTGGTTGGATGCATATGATATTCTTAAAGTAAAAGTAGGTGCTCAACAAAAAATTAATAATTTATACATAATAATATTGATTATATTAGTATTCTGTTGAATATAATTTTATTATTTTATTTTACATACCTATTTTTAAACATGCATCCGATTAGACTTACCAAGTAAATTAAATAATATATAATAATAATTAATAATAATAATAATTTAATAATAATAATAATAATAATAAATAAATAATAAGAATAATAATAAATTAATCCAAAATATAATAATAATAATCATTATTCTTTCTAAAAGAAGAGAAAATGAGGGGCGTGGGTTTGTTTCTCATTCTCACCACTCTCGGAGTTTACATCGGAGCTGGCGAGGCTTTCGGCAAGGAGCGGAGGTGCAGAGAGGGATGTTATCCATCATCCTGAAGCAGATATGGAGGTAAAAGTATGTCTAGCGATTTACACGAGGGAGAATATCGACTCAATACAAACAACCATATCCTAGCAGATTATATGGGACAGAGTAGAGCCAACAGATAATAATAATAAATAATGATGCATAATTAATAATTAATAAAATAATAATCAATAATTAATAATATAATGAATAATAATAAGAATAATAACTAAATAAACTAATAATAATTAATAATAATAATAATAATAATATAATAATATAATAATAATTCATTTACAAAAGATTGCAAACAATTTATTCAATACCTGGAAAATACAATTTTAAGTCATTCAAATAAAACTGACAAATCTTACATTACATTTTTATTTTTATATTGTAAATTATGAATTAACAATAATAATAATATTAATAATAATATTAAATTATATAAAATACATAATAATGAATTATAATAATAATACATATAATAATATAAAGATAATTAATTACAATAAGAGTTATTCTAAAATAATAATTTAAATTTAATAATTAATTAAAAATTCTTCAAGAAAAGATATATTTTATGCAATTTATTGAATTGCAAAATATAATATTATTAATAAACGAAAAAGGGCGGAAAATTACCTATGAGTGCGATTGTTTTCGTTTTATGTTACCTTTTCATAATTACATATAACAAAATAATGTTATGCGTTATGGGAAAAGTATATTACAGTAATAATGATACTCAGCAATGTTTAAAAAATAATAATAAAATAAAACTGTAAACTATACTGCTTTCGATAGTGAAAACCCTGTAAAGATCCTACTAAGAGTATTTTAAATAGCAATAAAGCTAGGAAGTTCATAAATCTTAAAAGACCCCCAATAGATACTCATAACACGCATAATAATAATAATTTTAATAATAAGAATTAAATAGTAATAACAAATAATATAGATAATTAATATTATAATAATGAATAATAATAAACAAAAATAAATAATAAATAAATAAGATAAATAATGTTTGTTTTTGAGAATAAATAATTTTTTTAATAGAAAATAAGTTCATATTAAAAAACTTTCTAATTTATATACTAATACTCTCGATAATAAATTAATTAACTAGATATATAATAATAATAATAATTAATAATAGACAAAGAAATATCTACGTATGAAATGAAATATATTGAATGGAATTTATAATGAAAATATATTAATTATAATTGAATAAATGAAAATTAACTAAAATGTATTATATTTTACATTTATTAATCGTTTATGTTTCCTAACACGTTGAATAATATAAGGTATTTTATATTAATCTATAATTAATAATGAATAAATAAGCACATAATAATGTAATGGGAATAAATATAATAATATAATTTATAATTTAATCTCGTAATTATATGATATAATAATTAATAATTAATAATTAATAATAATTATATAATGATATTAATTAATAAATAATAACAATATTAATAAATAATTTATAATCGATAAGATAATAAGATAATCATGAATATAGAAAGAAGAAATATAAATATAAATGAATATAAACTGCTTATATTTTGCTTATTATTCTTAAGAATATGGAACAATAATACATAATTAATTTATTAATTTTAATTTAATTACCACTAATAATAATAATTTAATATTTAGATAACATAATAAAATATAAATTACTATATACGACTAATTTAATCACTTAATAAATAAATCAGAATATATTATAATAATTAATAATAACAATAAGTATATAATACATAATAATATAATATAAGTAATAATAATAATAATGAATATATTAAATTTTATATCATAATAAAATATAATATATAGATAATAAAATAATAATGAATAATAATAGTAAATAATACTCAATAATTGATTAAACAAAAATCAGTTTATTATGCTGAAAGAACTCCGTTATTTGAAACTTACCAGTGATAGAGATTGGCAGTAAAGTCAAAAAAGTACTTTCCAGTGCCGTTGCCTTTAATATAAGTTTTATTGAAAAGACCGAGGGTGAGTAATTTTTTGGACGTTTTCATGGTGCCTGTTTACATCTCATTTTCTCGATGTACCCCGTTTGGTTATTCCAGTGAAGTTCTCGCTCTTCTCAGATGATGTATACTTAGAAAGTGAATTATATATATAGTGTGTCGCTCCCTATCTTGGAATTTCTTGCTCAATTATAAGCAAGAGATTGGTTTTTTTCTAGCCTGAACGCTGTCTCTGAAAGAGGTTTCATTTGTCCGCCTACTCTCGGTTATTTATGGTTAGTCATTCGCAGTTTGGTTCTGTAAAAATTAGTGACCTTCATCCTATTGCAACTTACCTGAAATTACTGCGAAAAATCGGGATGAACCAGGAATTTTAGTATAGATTACAGCTTTCGGAAAAATTGTGTTGTATATTAGGTATTGTCAGTAGTAAAAATACACCGGCACCCTTGTTTCATATAAGACATTAATCTGCTTGTTCTGCATTTTTTAGTCAAAGAGTTTGGTTGTACAAAAACAAGTGATGCTCACGGGCGCAACTCCTGTATTTGAATCATAAAATAAAGCATAGTTAGGTAGAGTATAAGATACAAATACTTGTAGTAAAGGTTTTCCATAAATAAATGTATTTTTAGAATAACAAGCTCATCTTAATCTCTAGTGAATATATTAACATATATTTTGAACTTAAATGTTATCTTTCATGCAAGATTATTGATGAGTTGTCCTTGATAATTGAAATCTTACTCTTCGGACGATAAACCTTAATTTAATTTTGCAGTAGATACGTATGAATTATCAGCCTATATAATTTAACATCATTTTTACTCTAAAAATACATTTAACCTATAAATTATTTGGAAAGATTGTGTTGTACTATATGTATTGGTATCCTTCCAGGGAAGTTTCACATAGTAGTGATTATCTTTAAAAACTGTTTTTATAAAAATAACACAGACCATCCTCGATTTCAAGATCATGGTTTCGAACGATAAATTTACTGCTCGTCCTTAATGGTCATTATAATTAGTTCTCAGCAATAAACATATTCTCTCTGATCTTGGGTAATTTCTCGATCTGGGCTATGTAGCTCATTAATAAGAATAGGAAAAGTAGAAAAAAATAAAATAACATCCAATTTATAAGTTATCTGTTTTTTATATGGAAATAATATTATTAGAATTTAATAATTGATTTTTTATTATCTCTGAGAATAATACTATCTTAATTAAGATCAATAAATCATCATAAAAAAATTAATAATAATAATAATAATAAATTAATCTATTAAAAATACAAATAAATGAACGATTAAATAGAATAAATAATAATTATATAATTGATTGTAAATAATGAATAAATAAATAATAGATGAATAAATAATAATAATTAATAATAATTAATAATATAAATAATGATATAACTAATAATAACTATATGTGTGTGTCATGATATTCCGTACATTATTTACGTTAATTTTTTCTCGTTTATTCTTTGAGAAGGATTAGGTCATAATTTTAGAATTAGTGTTAATGTTGAACCATAATATGCCACACTGCATTTAGGAGAGAAATAAATATCTTCTGCCGCTAATCATTACACACGAATTGTATTCTCTCCAAGTGTCTTATCCCTATATACTTAGATTTCATCGCTGACTCATCTCGTCTCGAGTCTCTTAACGCGTATAGTGGTTAATATATGATTTATTTTCATTGCAAGCTATCTCGTAAGTTATCTTATGTGTAAAGCATTTAATAAAACTCTTTTATTATCATTTATAGTTCTTTTAATATTACAATTAAAATTATTCTTTTATAAAATTTGTGTTACCTTTTTGTGTTATATCTGTACTCTTATCATTATATTTTTAACTTTTCTAACTTCATTAACGTATCAGTATTTATAATAATAATAAAATATACGAAATATATCACTAAATTAACCAATTACGAGTGTAATAATAATGAATAAATTGTTATATAGTATTACTTGTAGTTTATATACGATGTAAGTTTTTTCAAGTAGTGATAAATAATAATATAATATAAATATATACGATTAATATAATAATTAAATAATTCATTATTATATTTTAATATTCAAAAAGTTTTCTTTCTTAAATATAGTTTGAAATATAGTATATTTTTTTGGTGATCACACCAGTATTTTACTATCATAATATATATGAAATGATTATATTAATGATTCATTGAAATATGTATATAAAAATGGATGGTGTATATTGTTCCAATGGGGCACTAAATTGCCATAAAATTTCAACAAAATATATAAATTCTTTATAATATAATAGTATTTAATATCTATAGTAAATAAATATAATTATTTATATTCTAAAAAATAATAATATATAATGAAAGGCATATTATTCATATTTACATACTAAGTATTATAATTTTATATTAATATAACAATTTATATTATACTTATACTCATTTATTTGTGATATATGATTATATAATATATTATATATTACTATACATTATACTATAGATACATATATATATAATATGATAATATATATATATATTATTAATCTATATATATATATTATTTTATTACTATTATGTATAGTAACTAATTATCTAGTATATGATAATGTGATTATTTATATCGATAGATAAAATATAATAAATAATAATAATTAAGAACAAATCATTTCATAATAATATTAATATATATATAATTTTAAATATATATTATTTATTTGCCTATATTATTGTAGTTAAAGAATATTTCATATATTTCTTGAATCAGTCTATACGTATTACTAATAGTATAATATAATGTATTTAATTATGATTTTATTCCATTGATTGGATACTATTAATATATTATATATTCATGTATAAATAGTTATAGTATATATTATATTCTTAACTCAAACTCAGTTCTTGAGGATCGATGTTTTGTTTTTTGAGATAAGAATTTAGAATATATATATATAGGGTTTTTTTTTTTTCTAAAGGTTTGTTCTGGTTATTGATTTTGTGAAATGGATTTTAGTGCTGAGTTTCTTTATAAATCATTAGTTATAGTTACCTCTAAATTAATGAACTTTTTCTCAAAACTACGATAGCTACGAAGAAAAGAAAGAACATTCGTAGCTTCACCGTTCAATTTCTAATATGAAAAATAAATACAGAACATTTTTGATATTTTTTCGTTCAATTATTTTGTTTTCTCGAAACTACGATAGATACAAGGAAACTAATAACTTTCGTGGAATCAGCGTAAGATAATAAGTTTTGGAAATGAAAAAAATATTTTTGGTGAATTTTTGGGGGTATTTTATTTTTTTTCTCAGAAAACTACGATAGCTACTAAAAAGAAAACTAGTAACATTCGTGGAATCAGCGTAGGAAATATTTTCTAAAATGTAAAAAAAAAATTGTAATTTTTTTTGGATATTTTATTTTTTTTCTCGGAAACTACCATAGCTACAAGAAAACTAATAACATTCGTGAATCAGGTAAGAAAATTGGTCTAAAAAATGGAAAAAAATTTTTTGGTTGATTTTTTGGGTGTTATTTTATTTTTTTTCTCGAAAATAATGTTAGCTACAAGAAAACTAATAATTCGTGGAATCAGAGTAAGAAAATTGTTCTGAAAATAGCAAAAATTGTTTTGGATTTTTTTGGTTATTGATTTTATTTTCTCGAAAACTACGATAGCTACAGGGAAACTATTTGTTACTCCATTTTTAAAACAATTTCTTACGTATTTCCAAAAGGTTATTATTTATTTTTGTAGCTATCGTAGTTTCGAGAAAAAAAAATAAACAACCAAAAAAATCAAAAAATTTTTTTTTATCCATTTTTAGACAAATATATATATATTATAAGATATATTTTATAATACTATATATATATAATATATATATATAAATATATATATATTATATATATTATATATATATATATATATTATTAATATATATATATATATATAATAATCATAAGATTTTACATCTTAAGGACCTTTGACACGTTATTAGTTCCGTTGAAACGTCGACTATATCGAGTTGATAGCGAGTATTATATCTACACTAAAAAGTGGCATTTGAGGGAGTGTGTCTCTCGTTCTACAGCACGCTCTTCTTGGTGACCGCTAAGTGAACTTAACCATGTATACCGCGGCCAAAAACAAAAAAAATAAAATTTCCCTCTCACCTTAAAGAAAATATTCTCCGTATATTTAACGCGGTTTTTATTTTTTTTTTTTTTTTTTTTTTTTATTCTATTTTTTTTTGGAAAAAACGAGAATTCAGGGCATATAAGTCGAAGGTCTAAAAAGTGCAATAATAAACTAGAAAACTACAGCATAGCTAAGAAAACTACGATACCATTCGTGGAATAGCGCTCGAAAAAAGCTCGATTTCTGATTCCTATAACTACGTGCGTTCTGCTTGCTCTCTACTCAAACATACAACTTTTAAATTAACATATTTACCTTTGATCATTTTATTTTCTTCAGTAAATTGATGATTTTTTATTTTATTTTATATTATTCTCGGCATAAACCGCTGCTAAAGGTTATTAAAGTGAAGATACAGTACTAATCATCATATATATTATAACTTTATTATTATAGATATAGATATTATTACTAATATAGTGTATTATAAAATTATCTCGTTGTAATTAGATTGATAATTGGGAATCATATTGGTATTTTTATTATTAATAATAAATTACATATAGTATTTATGATAAAATAACTAAATAAGTATATATCCTTTATATTATATGATTAATCCTAATTATCGTTGATATATTATATAGTAAGTAATATATATATAATATAATAAATATAATATACTCAATTAATTAAATAATAAATAAATCCAAAAACAAAAATTTTTCTATTTTCAGATTACTTATATATATATTACTTATAACTCTCTCGGTACTGAATTGATATTGCGCAATTCATACGAATTGGTTGTTATTAGTTTTCTATATTTGTAATATAGTATATCGATATATGTTTTAGTGAATATAGTATAATAATAATAATATTAATAATATATAATAACTACTATTACATAACTCATATAAATATATAAATAATATATATAATATTATTATGTGCCTGGTATTGTAATTGTGAAACTCAATTTTTGATCTCTATTATATATAGCTCTGAATATGTTAATAATTATCCTATACAGTTGTGTAAAAGTTGGTAAAAAATACTGATGAGCTTCCCACCATTAGACAAAAGTTCTTTAACTCTGATAGTAAATAAAAATAAATTATAATAATTACGATCAATAAAAATATATAAATTAATAAAAATAAATATTTTTTTTTAATATACATTTTTAATAAATAAACAATATATATTTATTCTTAAACTAGCTGATTACCTCACGATATAGTATTATTTATATGTATTATCTATTATGTATAGATATATGCTTAATTATTAGTTAATGATTTTATTGTGAATAGTGAAATATATAAATAATAATAAATACCTTCAAAAATAAAAATATATAATGTAATTGGAAAGTGATAATATTGATTTTTTTGTCCCTAATTGTGTTTATATTAGACAATTATATATTTCTATATATACGCTTGATATTCCTATATATACTGATAATATAGTTATTAGTTTATTCTTTATAATAGCTATACGTTATGTATTTCTGATAGATATAAAAATAAATTAATAATAATAATATATCACAATAATAAAATATATTGACTATAAACATTATACATTAAATAAATATTTTATTTATTCCATTTTTGCTAGATTATAAATATTATAAATATTATTAATACAGAGTATTTATCATTACCGTCTGTATATTTAGTGATTGAGTCTTAATTAGGTTTGATATTCATCTATAACACAAATTCTAGTTAAGTTATTTATGAAGATAAAACAATAATAAAATTAAAATATAAATATTTAAGCTCCCAAAAAAATATAATCATAAATAATAAAAATAATATTGCTTTAGGAGTCTCCGATATTCTTTATAGCTCAATTGTTTGGTTCGCTATCACGTAGCCTTTAGGGTGTTACAACTCTCCACCCTCTATTAGTACTCTCTACTCTCGTAGACGATTGAATCACGTTAAGATGATTCGAAGTGACGACAACAAACTTATCAATATTTTACTTGGAATACTCGCGTCTTCTTTTTCCAAAAATTTATGAGTAAGAGTGGTATAAATAAAACATCCTTGTGAGAAGGCTTTATTATAGAATATAAAATAGGTAGTACCTTGTTCGCTTGAAATAATACTCAGAGACTTTGCGTCTGTAAATGTTATTTGGTATAATATTTGTAGGCTTGAATTACTCGTGTCCTTATTATATTAGGCGATATACAAATAATTGTCTCCTGCGAATAATAAAAACTGCTAGAAAAATGTGTCTCATATATATAGCACATAATTTTTGACTATTATTTATAAGAAACTTGATATAACAGCATTTGGTCCTAATAAATTTAACCAATTTATAAAAGAAACGTTAATAGTTAATTTATTGCTCAAACTGTTCGATATCATTTTTTTTATCTGTCCTTCAAATATGAAAACTGCTGGTTGAATTAGAAGTGACCTTGTGTATTTTCCGGAATAAGATATTTTAAATGCGGTGTGTGTCTAAAGACTTAAAACAATCTAGGTAAAGAACAATACTTCATAAATAACAAAAACTATTCTTACTAACATATTTTTTCTCTCTCTCTCTGATACATTCTGCTCTTAAGAAGACCTATATATGTCCTCTTTCCTGCTCATATTGTGATATCCCAGATTAACTGTTCAAGTTTAGTTTATTCTTAGTACATCCTATCTGTCAGATACTCTCGTCTAGAATTGTGTACGCTTATGTCAGTATTTGTTGTAACCCTCTAGCCTCTCACGCCCTACTAGTTTGAATTAGTGAAGTGGCTGCATATAATGTCCAAAACTAACTTATAAGATACGTAATCGAAGAAATACGAGTCTGATCCCCGTCCAAAGTCCAGTATAAAAAAAATGTTGATATCTTCATAATACCAAGATAACGCATGTTAAGTTCAACGGACGAAAGTTGTCTGTTTATTGCGGTTGTGAGTTCAAAAATTTATTATTTTGTTTTTAGACTGAGATAAGAAATATAATTTGTTTGCTCTTCTATTTGTAGTATTTTTTAGAGTATGTTAATATTCCGTTATATCATATGATAAGACCTTCTAATTTTTTTATGAAACGTTAAGATAGATTAAATAATTAAAGAAATTATATGTTAACAAGGTATACACTTCTTGTGTTATTTTTTAGATATTTATATACTGATCACTTTAATAATCCATCAGTATCTGTATAGACGACGTTGGAATTTCTCTGATATATAGCGCTCGTTTCAGCGACATCTCTGAGAAATGCGGCATACCCAGGGCGACATATCCTCCGTTGCGAATTTTTGATATTGTATAGAGGCGCCATGGCTCATGACCCGGTGACTCACGCTCAGTGTTATCGTCTTTCACCGCAGAATTCATTGCGCAACCCTTAACGTTATTATCCTCAACATATTGAGAAGTCTCTCAGTCGGCGACAACACATCTGTATAAAGGCAATAAACCTTCAACTCTTTCTAACCTCACCCTCCAAGGGATATTTAATGTGTGCATTTGCTCGTCGCTTCAACATGTGTTAGTTTAATCTGTTATATAAGGTACAAAGGTGATCCCTCCAGATGATCGCTCCCCATCTCCACTCGTATATAAAATAATAATATCTAATTCATATGATGTAAATATAAATAGATTTACTACTATCAATAAAATGTTTTTATTAATAGTATCGAAATTTATTTTTAATTCGGTATAAGTAATTTGTTAAACTATATATAGACTTATCGTACTTATATATTAATTAATTTAGTTATACATTAACATATATATAACTAAATATATAAACTGGAATATATAATCAGTATCTTCAGTACATATATATTTAATATCTAATATAGGTCAAATATATCGATACATACTATATAAAATATTATCATATATAAATATACTTATTATATTTAGTATTACTAATATAGATAAGGTATACTATATTTTGCAAATAATAAACATCTGATAATATAAGATCTCATTAACTATGTAGGCCCATAGTAAAATAAACTTTAAATAATATTACATTTTAAATATATATCGTAACTAACTATTAATAGTAAATTATATAAATATATATAATTCAAACTAAATAATTCAAACGAGTAGATATAACTAACTCAATGAAAGAAATCAAAAAATTCTATAAATGAATTATTACCCTCATTACTTAGGTACTCACTTATCAGTACTATATAATATATAATATAATATATAAATTACTATTAAGACTCCCTATTCATATAATAACTTTAATAGTATCAACTTGATTTGGAACCTTATCGATATATATTATATAAACTATTATACATCTATAATAGATCCTTTCATAGAACCATTAGAAAATGTGTAGTCTATATATAAGTTATATATAATAATAATAATATATAATATATATATATATAATATATTCTATATATTATATATATATATATTATATATATATATATATATATATATATATATATATATAATATATATATATATATATCTCCTTGGATAGTCTTCATGCCCACCAACGAGAAAACTACTTCTCTAAACGCCAAAACTATTCTACGAAAGTTCTCAATAACAACCAAAAAAAAAAAAAAACAAGACATTCGTTGGAATTTGGGAAAAGTTCCTTCATCACTACAGAGGTCGGACTTAGCACTAGACCTTCGACTTAGACAGAGAATTTCGAACTTAAAGCAACTTATACCATTCGACTTAGCACTAATGACCTTCGAACTTAACACTATAGACCTTCGACATTAGGACTTAGACCTTCGGATACTTACACTTAGATATACAGAACTTTAACACTTGAGACCTCTCACTTTAACACTTAGACCTATCAGAAACTTAACACTTAGACCGTATCGACTATATACTATAGACAAATTCCGGACTAAATAATAACTTAGACATATCGACTAATAATAACGTTTACCGTTCGACTATAACTAATGACGCGACTCCTATAGTATTATATTGGTTACGGCCGCGTGTTGTGATCTCGAGCGATCCTCTACCGCAGTATTAGGGGTCGACTGGTCTCGTGTTTTGTTTAATGGCAAGATATATAGTTAAACTAAATATTGTGGAGAAGAGAAATGGGTAGTATAAGTTTACAAATATAATAGCGGCCGTTATCCGATAAAGTGCATTTTACGCTGACACTTTTATATAAACTTGTTAATTGTGTTTGAAGTATATTTATTTTAATTCTCTCTCTCTTGTTTTTTCAATTTTGTTTTTGTTTTTTTCAAAACTATATTCTCAAACTCTTTGTATATTGTTCTGTCTAATATTCATAGATTCAAACCTCGTTATATTTAGTAATAAACTGTCTTAATATATATTGGGTATGAGTAGATATAGTGTGTTTTAAATATTATATATCATCTATTAAATAATATAGTGTTAGATATTTAGTACACGCAGATCAAGTTAATAGATTCTCAGTTTATCGGTTTCCTCATGATATATTATTAGATGTATTATTCAATTACTCTCAAATTTCTCTGAGTGATTACGTATGTCAATCTTTTGATTTATAGTTGTTCGCTCTTATATGATTGTAATTCTCGCTTAAAATCCTGTGTCTCAATGTCTTTCAATATATTTATATACCATTATTATTATTATTATTTTATTATTTTACTTTATTACAGATCTTATCTAAGACTTAATTCAAGTATTTTCGATTTATATAGCTGGCATACATAAAAGTGTTAATGTGATTATTGTTGCTGTGAAATGGTTCTCGGCAAGACTTCTTGTATCTGATCTTCGATTACTCACTTTGATTTTACAGAACGATAAATAACAAAATCCTGTGAACAGTGTAACTACTACGATGCAAAAAGTCGACAAGAGGAAGACTAATTGTGTCTTGTCTAACCGAGATATTTTCTGGGCTAAGGCGTTTTCACTCTGTGTTTTTTTACGTGATATGTAGCGTGTAGCGCTCTTGTGACTCTCAGTATTTCTTCCCTAGTGACGAATTCGAGTCGCTGTCTTACAAGGTTTTCATAGTGGGATGCCACTGTTGCTCGCTGTTGTGTAGTGAATAACGGTCGGCTTTGTGTTGTCTAGTATAGTTTTAGTATATATTATAGTATAATATTGGAATTGATTACTTATCTCGAAAATAAGACTATAGTGAATTAAGCTCTCCAGAATAACTTAAATAATACCATAATTATCTCGATATGTATGTATCAGATACGTAAGAATAATGATTATTATTGTTTATTACTAAAAAAATAGTGTATAATAATATATATAATATAAATAATAATATATTTAATATTTTTATTATATATTGAAAAGTATTAGGTATTATGATTTTTCTCGAAGGTAACTATAATATAAACGAAATAAGAAGATAGTAACAAGTGAGAAAACATTTTTAATATTCGATTGTAGTATATATACGACTGATTTTATAAGTAAAAGAGATTGTCTGTAAATTTACAATGATGACATTTCTAGAAACCTTTATTGTAAGGATTTGTGGGCTTTATTTTTTCTCTTCTCTCATTATATACTAAACCAAAAACTTATTCATGTATATAATGGACCAAACCAACGATCAGAAATTGGAGTGTGAAAGACTCGGTGTCACACGTAAAAATTGCACCAGAACTTTAACAATATTTTGGAAAAATGTGTTTTGTGAAAAAATAGATGGATTATATTGAAAAATTATATTTCTTAATTTCTAGATTTTAATATGTTATGTTCTATATTTTATAATATATTCTCTATTTGATCTAAATACTATCTCTGCATCTTCAGATTTTATACTTAATTAAACGCAAGTTCATGGTCATAAATTCCAAGTACCGATAGGAGCTGTGTTAATGTAGGTCTCAAAATAATGTAGGTTATAAAAAAAAAATTTTAAAGTGATAAATTATTTAGTTCGGTGTGACGGTGTACTTTAATCTTTATCATTGTAGTTATATTCATACAGAATTAATACTGAACAATTCACTCCTTGGACATTACAATTTAGGACTACATATTTTAACCTTATTATCTAGGTAAATCATGTGCATCTGTAAAGAAAAATTTTAATCTAAATCACATCTATTTATTTTATCGATATGAAAGCCTCGAATTAAAATTCAAAATAATAATGGAGATTATATAATGCCATATCTATACACACCAGATGTTACTTAGAGGAGTCTAGGAGATTATAGAAATAACCACAAGGATGGAGGAAGAGCAGAACGAGAGCAAGACTAGCAAGTGATAGGCAGTGATAACACGACAGTTCGATGAGATGCAGTAGATGGAGCATGACACAGAAGAAAAAAGTGACGTATGACACAGCAAAAAAAGATAGGAGAGGCGCCAGGACGAGAGAAGTGAGATGTGAAGAGAAGAGTGTGTTTAAGAGAGACAGTAAGGAGATAACCCACGGGGAGAGAGACGAGAGAGAAACGGGAAAGTTTATTATCTCCATTCATAGCAGCCCCCCAGGAACTCCCTGTATTCGGCTCGAGGAGGCGTGGCTGCTCCCGCTGGAGATCACTCAAATTTAGAATTTTACCTGTGCACCACACAGAGATAAGCGATGTTTCCTCGCTTGTGTTATCACTAAAATTTGTCTCTCTCTCGCATTATTTGCCTTTCGTAATTTAGCGCATGCTTCGACAATCTCCGTATTTTTCAGGGTGAATAAGTGATAGTCTTTTGCGGGGTCCAGATGATAGCGCTGGAAGCGGTGACAATATATAGACAGATCATAAAGACTGTTAATAGTGAGACTTGCATTTACATTTTCTCGCATTAAATGATATCTCTCTCATTAGAGAATTAAAGCTTACGTGATTGCTGTTAGACTAACTAATAGAAAATCACTCATATTGTAGTCATTCAGAATTATTTCCAGTAGTCGATCCTTAGAATTAAGATACCGTGTTTTTAAAGAAAGGTAGTTTAGTCTAATCCTTCTATAGAAAACATATTTAAAAAAAAAAACGTATATCTATATAGATAAATATTATATTCTCTCTCGTATTTTGACTTTATGATAAAACTTATGTGTCTCATTATTTTTATCTCATATTTCTGTTCTCTGCTACAAGAAAATAATAATTAAAATCACAATTAACAAACTGAATAAGTTATTATACAAGCCTTCCTTGTAGAAATAACCAACTTACATTGCAATGATACATGCAAGCAATTATTGTGAATAGTTCGTCCAGACTAATTTACGTTATATGTCAAAAATTTGTTATCTCTCGAAAATTAGGTGGGCTCAAATATAAAGATTATGTGTCATGTAATGGGGTGTATATGCATTTTGAGCCCTGTGTGGTATATTAACACGTTTTACATTATATTATATTATCATGCAAAAAAAGTATTATCATCTCTTGGATAGATAAACGAAGTTAGGAGAAATGCGAAAGCAATGAAGTAGTGAAGTAAATCTTGCATCCACTTCATCAATAGGTACGCTAACAGAAATTTATGTTTAAAATAAAGTGTTGTTTCATGTTTCAACACATAACTAAATATAGAACCATAGGCTATCAGACTAGGTACAATCTGATTTATATATTCATATTCCAATAAATACTTGTCTCTCATAGAGAGCAGTGGTCCTATCTGAGCCAATAATATGTTTTATTGTGTATTCGTGCTTCTTCAAAGAAAATGACTACAACACAGATAGCACAGCGTGATAAGATTGAAAGTGATTATGGAAGAGTTTGTCACGTTTCTCTTTCCAAGTTGCGAATCTGTGTTCTGCTTTCTAGAAAGAGAGACGAAAACAATTCTTCTCGTTAGGATGGCACATATTTCTCTTTTTCTCCGATGTATATTGAGCGTAGCTTTATATCTTTTATCTTCTGTATTTCCTCTCAGATAGCTCAGTACGATAAGCCTTAGAGTAACATGAATCTTATAATACAACAATATCGTGGACTATCACAGGCGAAATAAAAGAAACATATTTGAAATAATCATTTAATATGCTCATAAAATTTCTCCAATATTTTGCTCCATGTGAGGACATTACCAGACTTTATATTATATATAATAAAACTTAGTGGCTCAATAATAAAAATCATCTCAATTACATGTAACTCAAACATAATACTCGTGTTTTATAAGCAGCAAATATATATAAAAATTATATATATATAATTATAATTAAATTATTATTATTAAATAATAAATAAATATAACTACAACTAATTATTACAATCAATACTTCTCCGTTGTGTCTTATTTGTGAATCGTAAAACGTTGGTTAAAGGTGTCACATAATCAATATTTATGTCGAGCGTCTTGTCCTATTTGATGTGTGACGTATATAATCTCAAGTGGCAATAGACCGCACTCAATAACATCTACTCTCTTTTATATACAATATAGCTTTTTAGTATAGGCCTGAAACGGACTAATATAACTAACACATACCTTTATATAATATATTATTATATTATATATACTTAATATATATATATTATATATATTTTTATATATATTAATATATATATATATATAATATATATATATATATATATTAATATAATATTATATATATATATATATATATAATATAATATATTATATTTATATTATATATATTATATATATATATATATTAATATAATATATTAGGTTAGTGGGTATCTTAAAGAGTCATGAAACATTTACATATGTTATAATAAGCTATAGATAGATAATATACGAAACTAAGTATCAAGTATCTTTATACTATGGTAAGGCTACACTTGTTGCATTATATATTTGCCATATGTGACCATCTCTCTAAGAAAAATAAAGTAATACTTATTGACTCACTCTATCTCTAATATATAAATATAATTATATTATATAATATTAATGTAGTAGTACGCTACTAGTGATGTTAGGTATAGTAGTAGTGTGTTATATAAAATATAAATATCAATCGAAATATACTTATCATGTGATAGTATATTTAAGTGGAAACTCCACTCACCGTTAATTAAGTTACTAAGGAGATTATCAGGTATATGAGATCTCTTTTATACTCGTGAATCACTATACTAAGGTTAGTGGTATCATTAATCTTGTACGTAGGTGATCTATTTCACCTCCCTCCTTTCACCGTAGTAGTGAATGTAGCTCTATTCTACTAGTGATCCCTACCGCTATTTATTGGTGTACTTTTTGAGGATGTACGAGCAGGTAGGTTATCCTCTCACGATACTACATCCTCCCTTCCGGTATAATATATAGTATTATGGTATATGATATATATATATATATAGTAGTATATTATATATGAAATACTAATCTACTCTATATTACAATTACACACCTTGTTTAATACGACTCTCCATTCTCATAAATTGATCGAGTGGCTCAGAAAGGACACCCAATAATAATATGAACATCATAATTATATATGCGCTGCGTGATATATACATAATGATCCATTTATTATTATTAATTCAGTGTGATGTGTATTATTATCTTTATTCTCTCTGATTGTTATTATTATGTATCCATTATTGTGTGTGTATCTACCTATTATGTTTATTCGCGTCTAATTGATAGTAATAGGAATTCCATGTAATGATGTCAATATATCATTTTAGTAATTTATTATTACCAATATATAAAATTATTAAAATATAGAACTTTTCAATCATTTTATTTACATATTATGTTTATATATTAATATATAATATATTATTAATTAATTATATATATATTATAATATTTATATATATTTATTAATATATTATTAATATAATTTACCGAATATTATAATATAAGGTAACTGGAGATTTAAATATAATTTTTGTGTAGGATGACGTGGTGATGATCTGATTATTATTTTAAGATATATCATATATACCAAAAATTACTAGTATTATTTACTATATAAATAATTATTGTATTAAATTATAATATTTATATATAGATATAGGATTGAATTATAAAAATACGTATAAAAATGTATATATTTTATTTATAATAAATAATAATAATTTAAAATTTATATAATTATATAACTATATACCGATAAACAATATTATAGCTTAGATAATTCTAGTAATAGTACTTATGTTAATGATTATATATTTATATTTATTATATATTATATATATATAATTAATAATATATATATATATTAATTAATATTATATATATTATAATATATATTATATTATATTAGTTAATATAAATATATTATATATATGATATTATATATATATTAATATATATATTAATATATCATTATATATTATATATTTAATATAATGAATGATAGTATTCTATATCTAGTATAATATATTCTACACACTTTCATATAATCCATATCTATATATCTATATAATATTTAATATATATTTCTATTATGATATTTCTGTGATAGATCGTATGGATTCTCTGTCTGATTAAACTTCTAAAGGTTAATTGATATTTGTTGCTCTTTAAGCTTATCACCAACAAAGGGCCCACCTAATAGCTCCGTATAATCTGAGGATATCTGAATAGAAAAGGGTATTAGCGCCGTTCCTTTAGACTTCTGTTCCGGTTTCGTCTCCACTATTGAAGATTTACTCGCACCTTATATAGACCCATGTGGCCAGCACTATAGAGACACTGATCAAAGACTCATTGTTGTCACTCGATTACCAACTCTTTCTCGGCACTTCGCACTATCGACACGGGCGTGTGAAGGGTCTTGTTCTATTAATATCCTGTGTCTGTATCTTTATTTGCTCACTATAATAGTGATCCTTCCAGATGTCATATTAATGTCTATTTTTATGACTTCTTTTTTATCTTTGACTTGACCATATTTAATAAGCCGTCCTCTTATGTTTTCAGCAATGCTTTTGGCATGACGCTGATCTTCCGAAGTCTCTAACTTCAAGCTTGTACTTCTTGTGAATACTACTTAAATCAATGTCTGGACCTTTTGATGACAAATACTTTAACGTATTCTTTGACACTTCATAATTGCTGATCTTAGCATTTTTTAGAACACTATAGTTTTTGTCCGACTCTAGCAGCTTTGGGATAGCGTTTTCTATAACATGCGTGTTATCAACGTTTTTATCTGAGGAGCAGCTCTGTATCGATGTTGGCACTGTAGTCCTTACAGTGGAAGAGCCTTTAAATTCACTTTAAATGCCTATGTCGTCAACGGAGGATAACATAATTGAAGCCCTAACTACGACCTGGATACCGGATTTTGCGTCTCTTTCTAGAAGGAACAAAGAGGGAAGGAACTGGAACACTATAGAGAAACACTTCGAACGTTAGGCACTCTGGAGGACACTCTCGAAACTTTATCTATCGATCATCCTGATACTAACTCAATTTCATACGTGGCTTGTTGTTCTCTAATCTTTCTTTGTAATACCCTTGGCGACTTTGCTATATTAGCTACTCGCTATTATATTGTTACTTGTTTGTTCGTTGGCTTCTCGAGCCTCGGTACAGTTGTGTGGTCCACTGCTTTTATTGGAACTTTAGAAATAATAAGTTCTGATTAATGGGTCGGTGAAAAGTTGACTGATAAATTTTCGAAATAATTTCGCCTAAGAATATTTTTTGCGGAAAGATATATGATAATTTCGTACTGTTCCGAGTGGGATTTTAGTTACCGATTTTCACACATAGACCTTTGGACTTAATTGGGTTAAATTTCAAGTGTACACGTTGATGAGCGTCTGCTATTTGGGGAGTATGCTGAACTCGATTTGTATTTAATATACCCTTAAAAGGTGTTAGTCTTCGTATTTCAAATGGTTTAGAAACCGATTTTTTTCAGGTTCCCTCGTTTAACGTCACTAATAGTATAGTTGTTTCGTCGCTTCTGCAGGGAATCGGCTCATTCAAATCCGGACCTTATTCAAATTGCTGTATTCGTAGATTAATGAACCATTATTTTTTCATCTTCTTAAATGCACAGTGATCTTAATGGTTTACGTATAAAGCCAGATAACGTTAGTTTGTTCACGTTTTGTATAAATTGGACTTCTCCTTGCCCTGTTCGGGAACTTAATTATACGCCTGGAAATCAGGCTCTATACAGCGCGCTAATGATAAAATGAGTAAAAATTCATAAGAAGAATAATTGAATATTAATACACCTCTCGAAAGTAATAATTGTGTCTAGCATTATCTCCATATTTTATTTATTCGAGATTGTTTTACCCACTTCAAGACTCGTTGGTATCTCCGAAACTAGTTATAGTTTTCAGACTAAAAAATACATTATATTTATATTTTTTTTTTGATTAATTATTTATTTTTTGTAGTATTTAAACAAAATGATAAAAAAATGCAATCGTAACCGGTACGCGCAGTGTATTAATCGCAAAAGAACCTAAATCGAGATATTATTATTATGCCATATTATATACGGTTCGATAAAATTTATGTTCCTATAATGATAAGTGTTGCAATATACATATATAAACTACAGGTATAAATACTACTTAATCTTTAGTGGATAAGCTACGGACGTGAATTAAGGAAATAATTCTAGATAAGGGACAAATTGTTACGTTGAATATTACTATCAGTAAGAAGAAAATATATTATATGCTAAAAATGGAAAAAAAAACTAAACGCATAATATTATGATATGTTGGTTTTTCTTATGTTTTATTTGTGTTACTCAGAAAAACTAGATTCGAGATAGCTAACAAAGGAATATACCTATAATTTAACAATTGCCGGTTTGTTGATTCTTTCTACGCGTATGCACTGGACCCGATAAAGGAAATCCCTTTTCCTCCTCATGAGATGAATATACAGAAAAGGAAGAATTTTTGATGCTTTGAATTTTTTTTTCGCGCCTTTATTAATTTTAGGTTATCGTAAGGAATTGTGCATCAGATACAAGCGGAACACGCTTATTCTTCCGGTAATCAAATATCTTCTCCATAGTATGCGTATAAGGAAGCTCATGCATAACTTCCGCTCGAATAAGGTAGGTATAGATATATACTTCTACAGTAGTGAAATAATAATACTTTTTCCGTTTCTCTCTCATCTCTTTCGTTCTACTTACGGGGCTCTCATCTCTCTCATCTCTTCATTTCTCTCTACTCTTCTCTCTACTCTCTCTCTCATCTACTCTCATACCTACTCTCCGTGTGGCTCATTCGCGTCCTCTAGCTTACATTCTCTCATCTACTCGTCTACACTACTCAATTCTCTCTCATCTATGGTGTTTTTCTTGTAACTTCGTGACCACGGTCTAGTTGTTGTATGTTTATGTTGTGTCGAATAATTCATCTCTCGTCAAGTTTAACTCAAGATAAATTCTAGATTTAATTTACGATTATAGTCGTTGGGCAATAATATATTCATATGTGTAGGAATTCCACATGTAGTAAAAATGTTAACTAATGAACTATAAATGGTAAGGTGCTAAAAGATAAAAACAGGAAATATTATTTGGGTATTATTTGACTCTTTTTATGACTCATGTGAAGAAGGAGTCATCTCTCTTGTATCGTCAATCTTTTTTCATACAATTATAATCATACTATTACGCACTAGGATACAAACTCTATTTTAGGAAAGATGACGATCCAAAAATATTGCCTCTGCATTATGGCATTCGCAAAGTAAATTTAATAGAAAGATATATTTAGATATCAATATATATCAAATGCGAATATACATATCAAGGTGATCAAATAATTTACTTATAAAATGGTGTCAGTATTTTTTGGTTTGGATATTTTACTTTTGTGGTTCCAATCTCTTTAAAACTTGCGCTGGTGAGAAGCTCGGACTACTTGATTCACAATCTTAGAATATGATATTCGTGTGTGTTATTATACTGCATGTTAAATATTTTAGTTTCTATTTGATAAGAATGAAAATTACACAAATTTTGAAATTTGTTTTTGGCTAGTTTATTTGTGGAGTTATATATTATTTATATAATAATTAAAATTCGCTTTCCGAAACTCTAAAATTAAGATAGGTACAAGGAAACTAGGTTGTTTTTCCATTTTAAAACGAAAGTTTGGTGATAAACGCAATAAAACTCTCGGTATTCTTATTCTCATTCTCTAAATTATAATGTCCAGATATTCCATTTCATTTGTCATTTTATATTATGTTATAGGTCATATATACTTAGATATTTGTTTTTCTGTTATTGATAAAATAAAATTAATTATTAAATAACTCTAATAATAATAATACATAAATAAATTTTATTTTTATCCCTTTTATAGAATATAAATATTATCTTTTTTCTCAATATTTTGAAAAGTAATATATGTTTTATATTTAGTTTTCTTATTGATAGCTATCTGTAAGGTTTATCGATTATATATTTGTCTATCTATATACGTACCTTCTATACTTATTAATATATAATTATATCCTTACTTTAGAAAGACACACAGCTATCGTCTTGGTTTGTCCTCTCGATTTTTCATACCAACATCAAAGCTATATATGGTGCTCTCCGCTCCTAATCGCGAACTGTAAACTCGCCATGAGCGGTGCACTAAAAGCATACACGTCGTATAATCGAACTCGCTCTCTCTTATTGTGATGTTTTATACCCTGGAACATGTTCCAACTCCTCCCCAGTTTCGTGTTTTAACAGGCTCGACAAGCTGCGTTTCTCTCCATCCACTGGGTGCATTTGCGTGAAGATAAAATCTCTCCTCACAGTAGTGTTACTTATATATGTCTCTTTTAGAAAATCAAGTAGAAACTATGGAAGTTCATCTTAATTTTTGGAAACATGGCACAGCAAAAATAATCACTTCTACTCAATATTTATATATCTAGTATATTAACTCGTGAAATTTTTTTAATGAATATATAATAATATAATTATAATAAATAATAATAAGTAATTAATTAATCACAATTTAAAAAGGGCAAGAATATAATTGTGAGTCCGAGTCTAAAAAATTTTAGTTGCGAGTCACAATAAAATAATAATTAAATAATATATTATGATACTTTCTAATATATATTTAATAATATTATATTATTAATATATGAATTATATATTTAATATTAATATATATATTATATTTACTATATTATATTTATATATACTATATAATTATATATTATTATTTGGTATAAATTTATTATATTTTTAAATAATATATTATATTATTGAAGGGATATTTAAGTTTAAACTTCTTTAACTATAAATTAAAACTAAAATCAGAAAGAAATATATACTGAATGAAGGAAGATGTTGACTCTAATAATATATAAAAAAAAAAAATATTATATCTTACATATAAATGCTGGCGGCGATTATAAGCTACTCGTAAACTAAGGAACAGCCTTTATGTAAATTCTACATTCTTTCCAAAGTTGAAGTAATCCTTGACAGTCGAAGAAGAGAAACTGTCCTCTCGATTGTCACTCACCTATAATTTCGGAGTGATGTTCTCGTCCCTATAGGTATATGTCTGATATTCTCATATAGGGTATTAGCCATCTCTATTTATAAGTGTAATTCTGGAGTGACTTTTTCCCTACAATTTCCACACGTTATATGTCTCGGTGTTATTGATGGGACTTTTCGTATATTATAATATAAGAATAGTTAGTTTCTTATATATATAACTATATATATATATATATTATAATTATATAGATATATATATATACTCGGGTTATCTATAGAGGTATATAAGGTTAAGTTTTACTTTTACGTTGGTGGGCATGATAAAGTTACTATTCAGGAATTATATATATATTAATTAATATATATATTAATATATTATATAATATATAATATATTAATATATTATATTTATTAATATATAATATAACATAATAACAATAATCTAGATAACTAAAACATAAGAATAAAGAATCAAAAATTCTATATGATATTAATATTTATCCTTATATATATATATATTATTATAGACTATATATATTATATATATTACTATATATTATATATATTATATTAAGTCACCTTACGATAAAATAGTATTATTAGTAATAATTATATATTATGTAATCCATTATATTACGTAATATATATATATCATTATAGTCACTTATATTAAGACTCTTATCGATTCTTTATAAGCTCATACTTTAGTGAATCCTCATTTTATATCGTAGACTTATAGTCATATCTTAGTTACTTTACGTAACTTTATATACGGACTCTTATTAATAAGTAACCTTATCGTATATATACATTTAATGCCATCATTTGAGACCTTTATATCGCATATTATACTATTAATCACTTATACCTTATCTGATTATTAGCGATATTTAAGATCCTTCGATTTATATGATATATACTTTACTCAACATTATAGAACTACATTAGTATCGTACTATATACACTTATAGATACCTTAAAATATTACGACTTAACTACTTATGGAACTTACTTATTACGATATAGACTTTAGTAACTATATTTGAAGTGACACACCTCTTATATAATTATATATATCTTCGAACTATTATAGATATATAGTAATATCTTTAGTTAACTATAAGGATGTAGACTTTTGTAAATAAAATAAAGATATATATATATATATCTATTATACCTTTCGACTTTAATATATATAGTATTATATTGTGATTAGGATGTGTGTTATTGTGTAAGTATTTCTAGTTATATGTATTCCGTTATACTGATCTGATTATCGTTATATAGTATATGTAATGGGTATGTGGTTTTGTATTAGGCTGGGATAATCTATTATTATAATCGTAAAAGGATATTCATAATTTTGATGAGCCATAATTTATATAAGACAGCGAAATACTAAAACTTGATAATGTACTGTGTGTCTATCGCTAATGTGCAATGTGTTGTTCTTCTCGTTAACGTTGCTATATTATGGTAAAAGGGTGTAAAATGTGGGTGGTAATGAAGTACTCGCTGCCTGGAGTGTCTTGTTTTACTGTTACCTTTTCTTTACAAACTTCAGGTCCCGTATTGCTCCTGCGTTCTTGCTGAACGCAGAAACAGAAAAAATTACATTGATTACTATTTAGAGAAAGTAATACCATAAATAAATAACTTTAAAATTAGTTCCATTAGTTAGTTTTTATGAAGTTTATCCTATTACTATGTTATCAGCTTATATCTCTATTATCCTGCGGGCTATAAAATGTTTTTAAATGCATAAAATTGTGATACATATTTTGAACGCAGAACCATTGTAGTACTTTTGCGAACACTTTACTTAGACAATGGACAATGAAATTTGTTTATAGATATTCTCCTCTCTCTCTTTCTCAACACCTAAACAGGGACAAATTTGTCCGCTTGAAAATAAACTTGGTTCGATATGAGAATATAATTTTTATTCGAGTTATATTTTTCTCTTCTTTTTTCTACTCTCTTCTTCGTGAAGGTTATCAGTATCTTTTGCCTATTATGCACCATCATTAATATTCGTGCTCTCTCTGGGAATCGAGTCTCAATAGAGGACAAATTTCAACGCTGACAATGGAACGTAGTTGACTCAAGTGAATACTTGTATAGAATAAATACACACTTTGCATAAGCGTACATGGTTATATCTCTCAATGCAGTGAAATAACATATCCTCATATATGCTTTTTCAGCCTTATACATCGAAAATTATTGTTATTTAGGTTAGGCGTGCTACTGTTGTTTCTTTGTCGTTCTAGGATGCTTATAATTACTTAAGTGACGCAAATAGTGCTCCATAGTGGTGTCTATAATCAGTGCATTACATGTGCGCGATCTTTCATAGAAATATTTCATACGCGCGTTCCTCTCAGTATAAATTGATCGTCGAGTATTTCTCTCTCTCTCTCTAATTTTCTTATTTCGAGAACTATAGAACCTATACCGATTTCTTAATTCTTTATAATATTTTGTTAGAAATTTCATAATTCATAAATTTTGATTTTATTCATCTTTAAGGAAATAATAGTCAACATTTTTGAAAATGAGAACAGGTCTGATTCAGGATGAAATATCTAAACCAGACATATCTAGCAAAACACTTTACTTTAGTAGTACCAGGTACGATTACGGATTTTTTTATAGCAGACCAAATACATCTAATTCTTAAGGCGTGACAGTCTCTTAGTTTAAGACTTCTATAAGAAGAGTACTCAATCTGTTACAAACTTTATCTCGTATACTCGCAAATGCTGTACTCAAAAGGGGTAATAATTTCTCTCTAAAAATGAGAAATTAGGAAAAAGTTAGGAAGTTGATTGTTTATCTTTTCTTTGTTATTGGGTTGTTGTTCAATTTCATTGTTGTTTCTCGAAAACGGTACTGGCAGTAGCTACAAGAATAACGTAATAACATTCGTGGTGAGGGGTCTAAGCCTCATACGTCGCCACATGGACTATAGAGGGAACAACCTGATGATTATATATCTATATAATAATAAATGATATAATAATATAATAAATATATATAAATATAAATTATATTATAGATAATTTTTTATATATATTTATGGTATAATATTAATTTTTTAATTTTATTATATATATATATTTATTATCTTAATATTCTAAATATAACTTATAACTGATAATTAAGCTTACTATAATAGTTAAATATATATCTATATAATATATATTACTAATTTAGTTTATAATCCTAAGCGGTGTATATATAATGAATAATAATATATTTATATTATAGTTTATCTGATAATATGTACTCAATAATAATATAATAAATAATAATAATTTATATAAATCTCATATTTTGGTTGGTGTCAATTATTTCGCATTCATATTATATATTTTTTTATTATTCATACAATATATATATAACTAACGGATAGCTACAAGAAAAACTAATAAACAATCGTGGATGGAATTCAGTATAGTAATGATAAGATCATCTCCAATTCTTTTATTTGGCTAATAATAATATAATGATAATATAAATAATATATTTATTATTTTTGAATTTTTTTGATATAGTAGTAGTAATTAATATATATATATTAATATTTATTTATTATTATTATATACTATATACTATAGTAACAACTACTATTATATCCTAATATCTATAAGAAATATCTATATAATATATATATTATATTACTAATTGGTAATATATATTACTCATACGCACATATATGGGAATTTGACAATATCAATTCTTGTTTCATCACTAAAAAATATTAGTGGTATACTATATAAAATATATATATAATAAATATATTTATATTATATTCCTTATTCATAATATATTTTTATGTATATATATCATGTAAGCTATTTAATTTATTAATATTATATATAATCTCTCTCTCTCTCTCTCTTCAAGTATTCGACAGGAAAAAACCATGGATACATTAAGTACTTCAACTATTAATGTAGATAATTAATATAGCTATAATAATATTAATAATTATCAATAAATAGAATATACACGAATATCGGATAAATTGAATATATTTGAATAGTTTGTTAAATTTTAAATATATTTCTAAATATTCTAATTATGTCTATAGTTATTATTCGTTTACTTAGTAGCTTATCTCAGTAATTATTCGATATATTTACGAATAACTATATATTTACTATATAAGTATTAATATACATGCAATATGAATCAAATATGTCAAATGTGATACATAATTATAGAAGATTAATTACCTTGTATATGATTAATATTTAATCTTTTAAAATAAATTATATAATTAATTATATATTTAATATTAATATATTAATATATATAATATATATATATATATATTATATATATTAATTAACTTATTAATATTATATATATATATATATATAATTTAATATATATAGTATATATATATATATTATAAGTTACGAGAGGATATAAGAGAGAGAGGAGCATAGCTAGTATGATTCTAGTTTTCGATATTTTATTTATATTCAAAAAAAATAAAAATAAATAAAAAAAATAAAAAAATAAAAAAAATAAAACGCCTGAAAAAATCGCTAGGATATTGTTATTGAGGTGACTATTTTTTTTATTTTTTTTTTTAGGGGTATAGGTTAATTTATTTTTTTAGCGTCGGTAAATTTGACGGTAACTAAGTGAAAACCTCCACTCATAAGATAAAAAACTCGATAAATGACATTTCCAAACTTACATAGAACAAAACATTGTTGATAATGAGGTTCACTAAATAAACGCTAATTTCTTCTATACACGCAAAAGAGAAACCCATCATATCCCAAAACTGTTATAGTCGAGTAGAAAACTCATAAATCAATAGATCTTACATCAAGTAAGGTCAAATACTAATATATACTATATAATTTTATAGTTATATCTGAGCTAATATATATTAGTATGAAAATCAATTTAATTTTAAATCATAAGATAATAAAAATAGTAACTTATTAATATAATACTATAAATATAATATATAAAATATGGAGCTATGACTATCAAGATAATTAGTTATATAGTAGTGTATATATAGGTATATAGTTGAAATTAAAAATAATACGTATATATATAGCGTAATAATAATATAACTCCACCGTGAGTTAGAATACTACTACACTCTCTCTGATGTGATCAGTGATATATAATGTACTCTATATATATATGTAGTATATAATTAATATATGAGTATACAGTTGGCTATATACTATGGCCTCTAGGTGGACTACGGTATAGCTAATTATATGATATATATATTGGTTAGGACTATAAACCCTCACACTCATACATTCTATTAGGTAGGATGTAGTAGTCTCCTCAGTTGATATAACCTCACTACCGCTCTCTTTGTATACTCATTTTAGTATATAGGTAGTTCATAGCTAGGGGGGATCTCTCCAGTATCTCATTATCAATACTACTCCGGGGTATGATAAAACATCTCTACCCTCACCTTACGTATCTCATACCTACATACTCTGACTATACGAGTGAGCCCCGATACTATAATATATATAACGGGTTAAAACTCTACTTTTATATAATAATATGGGGTTACCGAGCCTAGATACCTCCTACCTTAATATGTGTCATAGATATATTATATTGTGTTGTGTAAGATCATATATATTTAATAATATATATATATATATTAATATATAGTATAGCTTTCAATAATTATAATTAAGTGATTAAAAAATATAATAGTGAATAAAAACCATGTTTATTTATTTAGGATTTATTATTGAAATTTAACTTTTTATTCTTTAATTTATTTATTAATTTAATTTATTATTATTTAATTTAAATTTATTATTATTATTTATATATTGATTATTATTATTAATTTTATTATTTTATTATTCTAATTATTATTTTACATTTAATATATATTTGATTATTTATAAATTACTGTTACGTTAACTTGTAAGTCGATAATTATAAAATAAATAAGAATAAGAAGTAAGTATAAACATAAATACACAAATACAAAAAATAGAAAACATAAAAGTAAAAGAAATCAAAGAATAAAATAAGAATAAGCAACTCATTAATAAAAATAGGATTGTTTAAATATATCCCTTTATACGGTTTAATCTTTCGATATATATATAAATTGATTACACTCATAGTTTAGATTTATCTGATAAAAGGTAGTTAATGGAATTCGTAGAACTCAATCTATAAATTCGTGTTTATTTATTGCATTTGAAAATCATCTCCAAAAAAGATTGCGCTCTCTCAAGTGTTCCCACATATTAAACATTATAACTCTAAATCTTTATACCATAATCTTTAAGATAAAAGGAAACCCCCCTTTTCCCCATAATTTGAGGAAATCAATAACATTATTAATTATTATTTGATTTATATTATTATTTATTATTATTATTATTTGATTATTATTATTAGTTATGTTACGTTTCTTAATTAATTATATTTATTAATTATATAATATAAATATTATATTATTATATATGATTTTTATAGTTCTTATTATTATTGTTGATGTATATATTATTATTATTTATTATTATTATGTATTATATTATTATTATTATTTATTAATGTGTGTATTTATTAATGTATGTATAAAAGCAAAAAGTGTGTTTAATATATTTATTATATATTATATTTATTATTATATTTTAATCTTTTTTTTATAGTATTTTTACTTTCACTATTCTAGTTAATGAAAGCTATATACCATAGCCGACTGAAGATATAATCCCTAAGACAGTAGTGTAGTGAAATTTATGTTTGTATACTGTATAACTTATTAATATGGAACCATATATAGGTATGACGTAGCATAAGTAAAATATTTAATACTCAGTTCGTAAACCATATCTCTGAGAAATCGGACGGTTCGGTGTTATATATTATAAAACATGTTATGTAAGGAATAATAAAGCTCTGATCATAACAAATAACTTAGATATTTACATAATAAATACATTATTATAAGAAATAAACAAATCATCTCATTTCCAATATTAGTAAATATGTTTAGAGTAAAAAGATATATGTATAATTATTAGAGGCGTAATTACTATCATTCTATAGCAAAACTTAATTAAGGCGATATATAATCGTCGATCAAGAGAATCATAAAAGAACTCTTATCTCACAAGGAAACTCTCTATCAATCTATCTATATTACCTGCTTGTACACTAGTCAATACTTATCTCATAGCAAATACTATGATTCTATAGCTATCTTCTAGAGTTAGTTACCTTGACGAGGCTCCTTTTAGCTCTTTAGCGTGAACACATAATTACCATATTTTGCGTATAAAGACAACCATACTCCGTATCCCATACTTACATCAGCTTAGTGCTATCTTATCTCTCTCTATCCCTACATATGTTATTTGTCAATACGGCTTAGATTCGCTTCGGCCAACGTTGAGATCACTTCGTACACATACTCTGTGAGACCTTCATAAAATGCTCAGAAAGACTATTTGTTCTTATATTTACCAGGCAGTCTCGTATTAGACCTTTACGAATGGAACAGACATGACTACACACCTCACTTAGACCTTCGACTTAGATTCTATCTAAACCTTTATAGATCCTCTAGTTACTATACGGACTATCATCGGTTTAAATCTCACAACCTTAGGATCTCCATACTAATAAGCAGTTTCACCAGTTATAAGTCTCTAAACATACTTAGACTCACTATTTTTACTCAGAGAACCAAGACTGTCGAATGAATACATCCTAATCTTCACCCGTGTCGACCTTATAGCACCTAAGAACCATTACGCTACCACTCACTAATACAATATTCTTTATATCTTAATAATAATCATTTGTCAGGGCTAATCTCTTATACAAGGAATCAGATTGATTATTTGAACCTCTAGATCTCACCCATTGAAAACATCTGTTGTCCTCGATTAATTATAGTTTTCGTTTGCGTTTCACCTGCTCTGTACTCTCGGTGTCTCTGTCATTAAATTAGACTCTATTGATTTTAGAAACTAGCACGGCAATCATGGACGAAGATACGTGTTCTTTAGGAATGCTATCCCTAAACTCTCTCCTTACTGTTTATAAACTGTTTATCATGAGGTTTGTTCACATTTAAATTAATATAATATTTATATTATTTTTAGTATTATATGTGTATTATTATTATTTTATTATCTTCATTATATAGTATTTTTATTTATAGTATTTATTATTCTATATGGTAATAAAGAATCGTGTATGCGTGTACTCTCCCTCATATTATTATTTATTATTGTTATTATTATTATTATTATTATATTTATTATTTATTATTATTATTAATCTCAATGTTATTCTCTCCCATGTATTTTGATTTATTATATACTTGTTTACATTAATATATTTATTTGTGAGATATATGATTTTTATATGATTATTATATTATTATTATATTATTATTATTATTATTATTATTATATTATTATTATTATTATTATTATTATTATTGATAGATTATTTATTTCTTAAACTTTATTATTATATTATTATATAATTAATTATTATGTTGCTATTTCTCAAACATCATGTATTAATTTTCCATTAAAGTTTATTATATATATTATTCAGTGTTTTTTTATTTCATTATTTAGCTTGTCATTAAGTGTGTTTATATTTCCATGCGGATGTGATATCTATTTATTTTGTATAGATGTTCGCCTTAGTTAATTATTAGGTTAATATATTACTTTAGCTCTCTCATTATTAATTATTATTAATATACCAGTTAGAATATCAATGTACTTTTCTATTAATTTAATAATCTATTATTTATATTTCATTTTATTAGTCTTATTCATTAACTTAATTTCTTAGGTCCATTCTATTATTATTATCTATGTGTATTATTTATTATGTATATCGTTCAATTGATATTTATTATATTTATAGTTAGTATTCAGTCATTATTATTCTGTTATCTCTCGAGTATATACTAATATATTTATAATTGATGTACTGTTATGTTTCTATATAAAAGTTAGTTATATATATAATATAGTTATATATAATTATATAATTTCTCTTACTCTGTATAATAATAATATATTTATTCTCTTTAGCACTCTCTATATTAAATTATTTATTTCATTGTCTCTAATATTATTATTATTATTATTTTTATTATTTTATTTTCGTGATTATATTTATGTCTCTATTAGTACTTCTATTGCTCATTAAATACTGACTATGTAGTATTAGTTATATTTATTTCTGTGTGCCTTTTTAAAATTATTCATCGCACATAAGACAAGTTACTTTTATTAACTGTGATTTTATAAGGACGATTGCTGGAGTATCAACTGCATACAAATATTGTACGATACTACATATTTACACCATTACTAAAATATCGACGTCCGAACATAAGAGTATATATAGTGTTATTGTGATTCATGGAAAGGAATAACACTCGTCAAAACGAAACATGACACTCTCTAATATGGAAGTTCTTCGCTACCTTTTATACGAAGTTATTAAACTTATTAGGGATTTAATTTTGCAATTACATATTCATGTGGGCAATAAGAAACTCGTAAGTTGTTCAGAATACTCAGTTGATTGTAGTAAATTAATTATTTTTGTAGAGTATTAATTAATATATTTATCTAATTATATTAATATAATCAAAATAATAATTTAAATTTGTGTAAGGTTATGATTATTTTATATAATTATATTCGAGTTCATTTGTGTAAAATATCGCTATCTATTATTTATTTATATTCTTATCTATGGATGAATATCTATATAGTGTTAGAGCAACTTATAAACAAAGATAAAACTAAATGTATTGAGACGTTTGTGCTCAGTAATGTTATGTTTTTTCCATTGATATAAAATTTGTTCTATTAAATGTATAATGTATGATATTGTAATTTTAAAACTTTTTTAATATTTTATAATTTGTAAGTATTTATGTATTTAAAATTATTAGTATATTATATTTAATAGTTTATTGTTTTAATTTATTAGTATTAATTATATTTATTCATATTATTAATATTTATATTATATAGTATTTATTAATTATTAGGTATTATTTTAATATTATTATTATTTATCAATCTATTATTATTATTTTATATTTACATTGTGGGTCATTAACCTCATTTCCCTTATATAATCATGCTAGGTATAATTTGATTTATTTGTATTGTTAAGATATCTTTACTAGGGTATATAATAAATCTGTATAGATACTTCACGTCTCAATTCTCCGGGATTGATTGGGAAACATCCTCTATCTGGGCAAACTCTCTCGCTTCCTTTTGGCACGAAAGGCCTCAGCCAGGCTCCGTATGTAAAACTCCGTATAAGTGACGTTAGGAGTGGTATAATTGAGAATAATCAAACTCACACTCCCCTCCCTCATAAGTCTTCATTCTTTTAGTAAATAAGATTATTAATATATTATATATATAACAATTTTCTGTTTTTTGGGTCAATTACTCATAGTTTAATCCATTAATAAAAATAGATATTAATATATTTTTGTTATTTATTCTTTATTATGGATTGAGTCACTCTTAATATATATTATATATATATTTTTATTTTGTGATTTTTTTGTTTATTAGTTATCTTTAATTTTACTTTATTATTTTTTTTCTCGAAAAACCAACAAAATTAAACCAAATATAACCATTATTTATTATTTATTATTAAGTCTATATTTTATTTGGAATCAGCGTAAGAAATTGTTCTTAATTATTAATTAATATTTTTGATTATACTTTAATATATTATATATTATTATTAATTTATTTTTACTAACATTTTTAATTGATATTGATTCTGCATTTAGGTATTTAATATTTTTATTTTATCTATCTTAAATTGTTTTTTATTATATCTATATTAAATTATTATTGATTATTAATTATTAATTTGTGGTTATACCCTACTTAATATTTGTATATGAAAAAAATCTTGTCCAATCTAGTAAAAATTTCTTTGGGGTTAAAAAATTCCACAATGAAAATAAATATGAGATTAGTTATTTATATTTTAATGAGGTCAAATAAATATTTTTATACTGTCATGAAATGTATATAAGTAACTGTTTATTATAAAATTATTTTTTTGCTCTCTCTCAAAGCGTAAAAATAATCGAAATAGCTAACCTTAGAGAAGACAAGTAAAAACATAAACATTTCATTCAGATGCCGTTAGCAAGTTCGCCGAACACGCTGAGAGTGATAGTATCTGAAAGTAATACTGAGATCTAATTTTTGGTATAAACTTGTGGATCTTGTTATTAATCGCAGGTTATTTACATTTTTTAATTAATATTCTCTCACACTACCTCATAAATAGTGTCATCATACCTGGAACTCAGATTGTAATTTTTACCGAGTGAGAAGTTATTTTTCTGTTTATACCCATAGTATTGGGGCTTTTTACGGCTGATTTGTACACATAATAGGAGCTTAAAGGTTATTAAATTTATATTATATATAGTGGTTAGCTACTCCTCCTTCCCTCACCGCTCAGCTCTATTCGAGAAGAGATAATATTTACACCGAAATAATTCATATATACTGCAATATAAATCAAAAATTATCCAAAATGAACTTATATTTCATTAAGTTCTCATATAGATTAATATTGGAACAACCACAATCTTGACTGCTTATAGATAGGATGTAATAACTAATTAAGTTATCTCATAATAGTAGACTGATAGTCGATAGAGTTATTGTGCTAGTTTTTAATTTTTAAGATCGAGACCATAATAAGTAACTCTCGTTTTGTTCTAATACAAATTCATACGTGAATACCCGTTTCGTATCGTATTGTTTGTATTATAGTATATATAATATTATATATATATATTAAACTAATAATATAAATTATATATAATAGTATATTAGGATCTCTTCTCTATATCTATTAATACGGTAGTGAAATGAGAGGCTCTAAAAAAAGCCTCTCGTGATACACGAGTATACCTGGCTGCACGAACGTCTTGATAATATATCATAATAATTAGTGACTCACTCACTATATTATATACTATTTTATTAGATGTGTTAATAATATATAAACTCAGTATATTACACACTCTCTATGAATAAATAGTATTAAGTATGATCAGATATTTCTACATATATAATAATACTAGGGAATTAATAATAATTAGTTATCAAGATATAGGTCTATAAAATGATACTTATATAGTGTCAGAGATAGATTAGTGCATATGAATCGGCAGTAAAAGCTATAAAATTTTATGAGATAATAAGGAACATTAACGTAATATAAAAACCTTTTTACATATGTGCAGTGGTTCTCCCCATCATTTAGTCTTGCATTAACTCTTATGCATAATACTCAATGGGATCCAATAAACGATTATGATATCTTATTAGTAATGACTATATATATAATATATTTAATTTATTTAATATATTTTATTTTATTTATATTATAAAAATAATCATATATTTTATTAAGTATCTTAGTTTACCTACTTAATATAAGATCTAGCATAGTAATGCATCTAGTCAGTATAATGATATAGAAAATACATGTAATATTCTGAAGATAGGTAAGTGAGAACGAATCGTTATAAATATTAGTTGTACTTAAATTTCTCTTCAAATTTAATAGTGTCTGCGATATGTGTAATAAACGAAGATTGAATTAATTTTACTTCTATAATTAATAAGTGTATTAATATAAATATATATTATATACTTAATAATAATTATGATTTCTAATATACTTATGAAGGATATACAGCAATTTACATACTGTATTTTTTGTTATAACATTTTTATTAATTAAATATATATATTAATTATATATTAATATTATATTATATACATCTCTCAAAGGTTTATATCGATCTCTTTGATGAGAGTTATTTTCTTATTCACCACTTTCCATTTCCTTCCCAAAAGTTTTCACAATAAATATAATTATTATATATATAAATTGCTTTTTTTTGTTGTTTAATTTGTGTTTCTTGATTATATATCTTATATCTAAA
>JABUQX010046522.1:42500-53924 GCA_015478945.1 Trachelipus rathkii
GGACAACCCTCCATTCTCTTTCTGTCTATATCGGATCTAAACCATGTCTTTTCCTTCCCACCCTTAGTCTCTAATTCTCTTATCACCCAATTTATATACCAAAATAACATTTTCAATGACATAACGATATGCCTGATTAATACAACCTTTTCGTCATTTCCTGTCCAGAAGAGTTTCCTATTTTCCATCTAAGTCCCCATTCATTACTCTTTCAAAACTGTCAATTAACCTCTTTTTTTCCTCCTAAATATGCAATTTTAGGTCTTCATTTTTCTTGTGCTCATATCGGACGCAATAAACTTCTTCAGCTTAGACCTCATACTTGATTTTATCACATTTCAAAACAAAACCTTCTTTTTTTTTTCTTTTTTACTATTATGACCGCTTGCATTACCTTATATTCCATCACTCACTTTGACATCCTTGATTATACCTTTAGCATTCCCACAATAGTTCTCTTGCACTGTTATTCCAGATTTTTTTGAGGCCACCCTTGTTCGCATCTCAAGTGATTATTTCGACTGCTCCCACCATACTTCTCTTATAATATATTATATTATATATATATATATATATATAGTATATATATATATATATATATATATATATATATATATATATATATATATATATATATATAATATAGTATATATATATATATAATAATAGATATATATATACTTAAAAGAAAGAAAGCAACCAATTTATGGAAGGTAAAGAATTGTACTTTACCTTTCTCCGGATTGAACCACCGCCACTGTTTGGGCAAATGAGGACAAATATTTACACGGATCTTTACCCTGGACCCATCCCCCACCGAAAAAAGTTGGATCAAGAACAGTTATAAGCAAGGGTTTGGTGATGTCGACCTTGGTAATTCTGCTTGAATTTCTTGAATCCGAACTTTTTTTGGGTTGGGGATGGTCCAGTGGTGAAGCATCGGGTTATATTGTCCTCATTCGCAACCAGGGTGGAGGTGGTTCAATCCCGGAGAATGCAGTAAATTCTTTACCCTTTCCATAAATTGTTCTTTCTTTATTTACCTCTTATATAATTGCGATTAATATGCAATATTTAAACATCTACAATATTTAAAAGAACGAGGCGATATTGGACAGGCTGGGCAAACCTTGGTGAATGTCGCCTTAAAGGAGCTCGGATGCTTGTATAACTGTTCTTGAATCCAAACTTTTTTGGGGTTGGGGGTGGTCCAAGTGGGAAAGCATCGGGTATATTGTCCTTATTCGCACAACGTGGCGGTGGTTCAATCCCAGGAAGAAGTGCAGTAAATTTCTTTACCTTCCCCATAAAATTGTTCTTTCTAGCTTATTATACAGCTTATATAATTGCGATTATATGCAATATTAACACTAATATAATATATATATTATATATATATATATATATATATATATATATATATATATATATAATATTATATATATATATATATATATATATAATATATATATATGATATATATGTGTGTGGGTGGTGTTCACTCGTGTGTTCGTAGTGTGTCTGATTAGTGGCTTAAATCATTATTCATTATAATTCCTCCAGTTAAACTATTTTCATTTGTTATTAGTTTTCGGGTAACAAAAACAAATATTTTTAGGAGGAAAATTTTTTTCCTTGAAAGGCTTCCTCTCTCGCAAAATAACAAAAAGGAGAAATAAAAACTCATCATTTATTTATTTATTTATTTTTTAAATTTAAATTAGATAACTTGTTAAGGTGGGCAATAAAAGGTTACATAACCCTAAACACCCTAAAACGGGTTTTGAAATAGGCCGTTAACCCCTGACTCAAGGACAATTACTCGGTTATGCAATTCTTTTGCCTTTATTTGACAACAAACTCCGGGCATTGTGTTCTGAAGCAGTTTCGGCAAAAAAATTTATTTTACTAAATTGCGCCCTGATGATCAATTAAAGTGTTATTTTAATAACACAAAAGCAAAACTACATATTGTTTTTTTCTCGATCATTACTAATATTTCTCCAATCTGTATCCTAATATCTAAAATCCTCATATATCTCCATTTAACCTCTCAATTTTGCCATCCTAATATTTAATATTTTTCTTTTAAATATGCTTTCATTAATAAATGTTTATACACTAAACTCTTCAGGTAAAGACGTTAAATGTTATTTGATTTTTTTACGGCTTCATTCGCAATCTACTTTGTTACTGTTTAATATTTTTTCAATAAGTGTGGCATTGGTCTTAGTTTGAAAAAGATTTGTACTTGCTTGACACTTGTCTTGTTACAATTTAATGAGCATAGGTAATCTTGTAATAGTGGAACCTAGACTTTTTTTCCATAAGTCTTAGATCTCTTTTTCGAACTTCTTAAAGAATTGCCTTTAATTTTTACTAGAGAGACTTGGGATATTTGAAGACGGTCAGGATAAAAAACGTATCTAGGACCTCCCGACAAGTTTCTTTCATTCTTTCTTTGGAATATTTTGAGTTGATAGATGATTAAACTTCTAGTGAAGCTTTATACAAACTTGGAAAGATTTTGTGCAACACATATGCCAAATTGTAATCGATGGCTGTCTACAACTCGTAAGCTAGCTATCGATAAACGTACTAATGAGAGGAACCAAACATCATACAAGGCATTTGGACATTGAAAGAGCTTTGAGCTCGAAGCCCATATTGAAGATCAGAAGTTTTCTTAGAGAAGAGATATTATCGTTACACTAACAAGTGGTTGCATCTGGCACTTCATTTAGGATATCGTCATACTTACAAGTAGATGGAGGATATTGCTCCACCTGGATTCTGCTTACGGGTAGTAGAGAAAGGTAATTTTGGCCTTTGACACAACAGTAGGTTCTCAGCCAACTTTGGAAAAGAAGCAATTTAGCGATCATATGGGGCTTCTCGACAATCTTCGAGGCCATATCCTCCTATTGGGAAGCGAAATGTAATCCACCAGTCTGACATAAGACCGCTGAACGGCTTTATGATAAGAAGAGGTATGAGTAGGGTTGTGAACAAAGATACCGTGTTTTTTTTAGATTTTTATGTATTTTTATTTTTTTTAAAAAATCATTCGTTTGTTATTTAAAACAAAATGTTTTTTGTTTTGTTTTTATTCTTTTCTAAATCTTTTGTTTTTTTTATGTATAATATAATAAGAGATAGTATTTTATAATACTACATAGTAGTACAATACCCTCACTCATTTACTAGAGTACCTAAATACTATATGACTATTATCAATAACAGATTATTATATATATATAACATAGTGTATATATATATATATAATATATATTAATATTAATAGTATATATTAATTAATATATATATATATATAATTATTATATATATAATATATATATTATATATATATAAAATATATATATATATAATATATAATATATAATATAATATATTATTATAATTAATATTATATATATGATCAAAAAAAGGAAGGTATAACAGGTGGTTCTTATGATTAGATAGTAATGAAAATGGTAAGGAAGGTTGATTGTATTTCTATGAGGGAAGAGCGTATGTGTGTAACAGTTTTAACTTTCTCTTAAACAAAGATACATCCATTCAATGTATATACTAGAGTTGGGTGTAGGTAGAGATGGTATCGAAGTGAAAAGGCAAAATTCATTTTGTGCTGGTGAGAAGGAGATGTTGAAGTACTTTATGGATGTTAAAATCAGTGAGGGGTTTAGGAAATGGGATTATCGGATCAATATATGCTATTTTAAATATTATGTTAACACATTACAGTATAGATAAGGGGACTTGGAAATATGGCAGAGGAATAGTGCATAATCGGAATGAATTAGGGTATAAAATTAACGAGTGATAAAGTATTTATAGTAGAACTAGAAGGTAATAGGATATATAGATTATAGTAAGGACCCTTCACGCAGAAAATCATTGTAACTGTAAAGTTTGCTTGTGTACTGAATAAATCTGTAGTTAACATGGAACTGAATTGCATCATATGTAGGATTCTAAAGAAGTTGTTGGTTGTGTGTTTAAAGTATGTGTGAAGTAAGAATGATAACAGTGAGTATGGTGTAATTATGTAGATGGATAGGATGCATAATGCAGTGGCTTATTAAAATGTAAAATAAGATAGCGTTGTATAGCTCAATGTATTAGCTAATAATATTAAGTCAATAATGAAGTTTTTATCAAAAGGAATAGTATGCTATGGAATTATAATTAAAGTGAAGAGAAAATGAAATGCGAAAAATATTAAGAATAGATTATGGTTCAAAATATATATGATATCAAAAGATTTTGGAAGGAGGATTGAATTATGGGTAGATAATATATATATATATATATATAACAACTATATAAAACTAGCAATGACCTCGTACCTCTTCTGGAAGGAAGCGCGATAAGCTAAGATGGAGAGTAAGGGGGTAAACCTATGCTTATATTAGAATATATGTGAAATAATGAGGATGGTGTTATATTTTTGATATTATGATGATAAATGGATGTGTAATGTGAAGTGTTGAGAAGACACTTACTTGTAATAAATTCATTGTCATAATATTGGCTAAGTAAATGATTTAGATAGTAGTGATAAATGACTGTGTGTAGTGGTTTGATTGTATCATAAAAATGGAAAAGGTATTATATTATAGTATATTGGGGATGAGGTTATTAAGCAAAAAGAAGTAGGAATCATATATTAGGGTTTGAGTGAGATATATAAAAGTTGAAGAATGTAATATCTGCGGTAATGATAAGGAAAACGTGCTTGGCTTTTGAATTAGGTGAAGACTTGATTAAAAAGAGAGGGAAGGACAAGGATGGTAGTGTAGAGGAATATGGATTCTTTAGAAAGTGTGTAATAAGATTTTTAAGAGAGTTTTAATTTTCTTGGCAGCAATTTCACAATGCTGGCTTTTGAGGAATTGGAGGAAGATGTGACTCGGTAACTAATTTTGTAGTATAATTAAATTGAATCGTTAGAATTGTAATTATATAATAGAGAGGGGTAAGCAAATGGCGCCAACGCACCGTAGATTGAAATTGGCGGTGCAAACTGTATCGTGAAAAGTTATTAATCAGAGTTCCGTCTAACTTCTCTTAAGCTATTACACGACTTTCGAATGTGATTTGAGTGTATGTATAGGCTAGTACTGTGTTCTGTCTATTTTCTCATGTAACTAGAAATTCGAAGTGGAATATGTTGTTTCTGCATGCGTCATAAATGGTAGTCGTCAGAGAGTGCTCGTGGGTTTCGTGAGTGTTGTTACGTGATGAATGGAAATTCATCGTGCGCCTCGCACGCGTTGATGATCTCTGTACATGGCGTTCCAACTCACTGATCAAACGCTGTGTGAAGAAAGTGAGGTGCGTTTAGGAAGTGCAAGAAGGAGAAAAAGAAAAAGAGGGTGAAATAATGGAGGAAGATGGAAGAAGTTGTGGATTAACGCAATGAATTATGCTTATTTAATCTCATACCTTTTGATGAGCGCACACAGACCAATTTCCAAATCTCCTCTTTAACTTTTAAATCGCTTGCACTGCAGTACAATTGAAATTCATTCATAAAGATGATTTAGACGATAATTAGAAGAATTGAGAGAGTAAGAAATGACAAAATTGTATGGATAGACATTGATTTAATAGTAGTATGTTAATTTTATGGTATTTGAAATGCTCACTTGAAACAGGGGAGTATAAAATATGATAGGGTTTATTCGAATATAACACGAAATATAATATGAGAATGGCACTGAAGTTTACTAATTGGTCAGGTGTTTTCACTAAATGAGGTTTTCTGACAATGAAAAGGAAGACCATTGAGAGAAACATTCTGTTAACTTCTCATTATGGAAATAATAGAAAAATAATAATATATATAATAATAATATTAATAATATTTTAATGTTAGATATTTGATATAGAAATATGGAAAATAATACTTATTGGAAAATAATGAGAATAAATTACATAAATCAATAAAGTAATTAATGAATAAAATATTTCTTTAATGACTTCAGATCAATATATTAGCCATTAATCATAATGAGGAGTAGCTCGGAGTGAATGGTGTAAAGGAAACCAATGAATAAAAATTCCTCGTTAAGCTTTCATACGGCTATAAAGCATGAATGAGGTGGAAATAAATAATAAATTATATATTAATAAAGAGAGGAATAATTAATAAATATATAAAGATAATATATACGATCAAATTTATGTCTTGGTAATTTGCTTAAGAAGTAAACCGGGGTGCAGGGCTCTAGATTTTGCTGTTAATCTAATTAGTTCCCTAAGTCCCTAATCCTCTATCTAGCCTAAATATCTATTTTTTGAGGTAAGTTATTTTTTAATTGGGTATATATATATATATTATATACTATTTGTAATATTATAATATAATATATATATATTTGAGGATTATATAGTAGGATATATATATATAGTATATTATTATAATTAATAATATATATATATTTATATATAGGTAATATAGTATATAGCGGATAAATTTAAAATTTTATAATATATTATATTAGTAGTGGATGTAATATATACAGTTTAATCTTTTTTTATAGAGAGTAGATATGATCATGAGATTTGTTGATTATATCATTTTGCATCCTTACTATGGTTTCCAAACACTTGTTGACCTATAGAGGTGTTTTGGTGAGCAGACACAGATAGCTGCGGGCCAGGGCACGGACATCGTCATCTCAAATGCGGACCAGAAGGTTCACGTGCTCATCATCCGTCGCAAAGGCGAACTGCTAAACTTTGTTAGTTGCATTTCCGTCCTTGGATTACAACATGCACCCAGAAGGTCAGTTAAGGAAAAGAGTTCCGTGGTAAAGTTTTTTCGCCCCAAAGGGCCTTCTATTACAACATAAGAAACTATACCAAACTCTTTACCAAACACCTAGGAATATTAAATTTCCGATAAGAAAATACATAATAAAAACATAATTGATAAAATTAAATAATAAGGTAAATTTGGTTGTAAATTAATTCACATATTTGCATATACGATATATAGTTGAATTGAATGATTAGGAATCATTTAAAATCCATAATAATTGTGTGATTATCGTATTTTGTCATTATTCCATATATTCATTATTTCAATCGTTTGTATATATCGTTCCTTGCCTATCTTGTGACCTAAGCCAGAATATCTAATTAGAAAGGATAATTATTAATTAATAGCAACATAAAACGTAATAATATAGTGCGGAGACATTACCTCTAAAGGATGCATTAATTAAATGCTATACAATATCAACAAAGTTTTTCCCTTCGCTTCAGCTGCGAAATTGTCTCCCTTTAAATTAAGTAATAAGCTTTATATGAAATGGTGGAAAATTCACCAAACATCCGGCAATAAATATAATTATGATATATAATTATATGCTGAGGCACTTAATATATATTAATATAGTATATATTATATATATAATATATTATATATATATATATATATATATATATATATATATATAATATATATTAATATAGTATATATATATATATATATATATATATATTATATATTATTAATATATATTATAGTATATATATATATATATATATAATAGTATATTTATATATATATATATTAGGTTTAGCTTTCGTAGTAGAAGAGTGCGTTTTCTGGGGAAAATTAAACTTGTTTGTTGTAGGTTATTTGTTGTTGACTTTAAGATGCGTATGTGGATTAGTAATGAGATTGGTAAGAGAGAATTTGGTCAGAGTAAGTGTGTAAAAAGGAATGGGTTTGAAAATAGATAAACGTAGATTAATTAATAGAGATAAGGTATTATATGGTTTTAGTGAGTAAGAGTGACATACTCTCACCTCAGTGTTAGAAGTTTTATGTTAGTAAGGGTGATATATGCAAGATATATGGATAATCAAGTGTCTAAGTTTTTGTAATGAATTTTGTGCTGTGGGTTTAGGTATTGTGGTATGAGTTGGAGTGTGATTTTGGTGGTTTGGTGGGGGTGTGTTTGTTGGTTTTGTTTGTGTTTTTTTTGGATGCTGGTGAGCTTTTTTTTGGTGTTGTGTTGTTTTGTGTTGGTAAGTGGTATGTTGTATATTTATTGATTATAGAGGGGGAATTGAAGGGTATGATGTGGAGCTAATTTGAGTTATAGAGTTCACTAGGAAGACAAGTTGTGATAATTGTGGGCATAAGGACTCTAGAGAGCTCTGGGTGAGATTGTGCACACTGGAGTCTAAAATACATCAAATGGTGGGATGAATAGTATATTTTAAGGGCTAAATAAGTATTATTTATCAGTTGCCTTATAGTATATAGGTTACTTAAACATATTATAGAGCGTAGTATTAGTATATTGTTATACCTGTGATTTAATTAGGTATAATATATATTAGTATATTAGTGATATCACGGATATCAACTTATAATTGAGTGCTGAGTTTATGAAATAATATATATAAGTAAGTATGATTAGTTATACTTAAGAAAGTAGAAGGTTAATAGACACCATATTCACAACAACATAATCGTATCACAAGAAAAAACATCTAATCAGTCAGTTAAATAGAAAGCTAGGAAGTAACTGAGTGCTTTGTTTCTTGTAGCGCTTGCAAAGAGTCAAACCTTAATGCCACGTTGTTTTGCACAGACGTATACTTCTTGTAACAAATGCCAAAACTTGATTACATTGTGATGCCGTCGCATTTGTTGCGAGCAAAGAATGTAAGGAATCTTTGGTTCCACGGAAGCGACTCGTTCTATTTGGTTTAATAAAACTAATTTGCGTTATTGATATTAAATTGCACAATAAGATGGCTTAGATGTTAAAGAATGAATGGAATAACAGTTTTTTGATTAAAAGGTGGCAGAATTAAAAGTAATAGTACAGGAATGAACACATATACATTATATAATATAATATATATATATTAGCATAGTAGGTCTATTTTATTTTTTTTATAATGGGTGAAAAAGTAGGGTTAATATAACGAAGAGAATAATAATATGACTAGAAAAATTATATAGGTTAATTAATATAATATTTTTATGAGAGTAATATATATAATGATTAGTTGGATATCCATTAGAGTGTGAATAATAGATGATAAGATAAGTGGAGTATAGGTTATTATTTAAGTACTCCAGTATAGTATATAATATGTTTATATAGTGGCTAGAGTGTGATATTGAATAAAGTAAAACTAGTATACAAATCACGGTGAGTAATCTAGGGTAGATATATATAATATCTAGAAGTAAAAAAATAATGAGGATTATTTAAGAATCAGTTAAATATAATAATATACGTAATTAGTCTGAATGGAGAGAAACTGTTTATAAGTTAATCTTTTAATCTATATTTAACAAACATGTGAGTGTTCATAATATAATTAAATAAGAGAGAAATGACGGGTATAGCTTTTATGTTATATATACGAATGGTCCAGGGGGGTGAGGGGGTATGGCGACTCTAGTACTTTTGTACTTGACTTGGCCCGTGTGCTCTCTCTCTCTCTCTCCTCATCTCTCTCCTATATATGTAATAATATAGATATTAAGCTAGATATATATATATATATAAGTATATATATATGGTATATTATATATGAATACTGGGTCAATGTGAATTGAACTGATCACTTATCAATCTAGTTGACAGATTTCTACAATAGTTAGCGGGTTCACGTCTAGCAGTATATATTAATCCCGTGAAAAGTATATATCTATACAGGTGAAGGAGTGTAATATAGCTACCATAAATTATATTATAATATATATATATATTTCTGTATACTCTTCATTATAGAAGTTTTTCTTAATATCTTATATTAATTAATATTATATTATAACAGAAGAGGGGTAGGGGGGGGGGGTAGGGGTAGCGGGGTATGGTGATTGCAACAGGGGTAGAGGGGAGGGGGGGGGGTAGGGGATGAGTGAGGGGGGGGGGGGGGGGGGGGGTGAGATAGGGAGGGGGGGGTGGTGTATGGGGTATATTTATGTATTAAGGTGGAGGTAATACTGACGCCATTAATGTTGGTGATCCGGTTATCCCTTCCTGAGGTCGGGGTGTGTTGGGGGGGATTCCGGCTATTATGTAAGTTGTTTTTGACGGGTTCTTATCGTAAATTAAATGAAAAGAAAGGTGACCTTTTCAAGTTAAACTCGGTTTTTAAGAATAAAAATTCTCTTTGTTTATATATTCGATACGGAAATGGGCAAACAGAATAACCGGAGATGGGGGCACTAATCCGCCAAGGCGCAAATAGAGAGCGGAACAGACTACTGAGGCTTTTTCTTTTGGGGCCAAGTAGCGGATAGTCCGTATTTTTAGATTTTGTTTTTTTGTTTGTTTTTTTTGGTTTTTTTTTTTTTTTTTTTGTTTTTTTTTTAAGAATGTGGTTATAAGGGGAGCATTTAATGTGGGGTGTTGGTCCGTTGTGTGTATGGGGTGGAGAGGGATGTAGGCGAGGCTGGTGATTGCAAAGATTGGGGTCCGGTGCCGCGGCGCCAGGGAGTGTTTTCTGTTCAGGTAATTTGAAGCTATATTTTTTTTATTAATAAATTTATTTTGGTAATTTGAATTTTTTTCAAATTTTAAATTTTTCTTTGAAAATAACCCAAAATAATTTTCGACGATATAGAAAAAAATTTTGAAAAATTCAATTTATCGAAAAACATATTGTGAAATTTTGGCAGAATGAAAATAAATTAAGGAAGTATCGTATATGTTCCTTTCTATAAATGTCAAGAACCGATCAGCGGGCCAGGTGTGCGTTGAGGCACGAGTAGCACGAGTGTAGGATTCGAAAATTCATATCTGATATTTATAATATATATAATAATAAGATATATATTATATATAGTATATAATTATATATAGTATTAATATATAATTATATATAAATACTAGTAGTAATACTTAAATATAATAATATATATAGATATATAAGTATACTATATAGATATTAGTTACCTATTATATAAGTGTAGAATTATATATAGGTCCTTATTATATTATGTTATATTAATGGTATATGACTAGGTTGGTTCCTGTTACTTATATATATATTTTAATAATATATATAGAGTTATATTATATAATGTATATAGAGTATAGGTATATAGAGAGTAATAATAGTATATAGTACTTCATTATATATATATTAGGGGTGATAGAGGGTAATAGGGTGCGGTAGCAATGATAGAGTGAGGTATTAATGGTGTCTATCTATCTATATTATACATATACGTTATAGTTATTAACCGATATAGCATATATAGCGGATATTTATCTAGGGGGTGTAGGGTTAAGTGCGGAAGTATGATATCGATATGTAGTGTATAAGAGTATATTGTTAGATAGTAGGTTATATTATATGGTACTTTAGGATTAGTTCCATCAAATGTGTATGATATATTGCTAGTATCAT
>JABUQX010046523.1:5000-12500 GCA_015478945.1 Trachelipus rathkii
ACCTCCACCAGAAGATATCAAGAGTATGTGTATTTCAAGTCCTCTTTCAGCATCAACGCGTACCTTTGAAGGATCCCTCGTAATGTAGAATAGGAATGTCGTTGTAGAAAAATCCGAAGTATAATTAGTGCATGTGTACCAAGTTTTTAAAAAGTAAGTTATAAGGCCCATAACTGAATCACAAACACTGTTCGTACTGTTAGGGTCGGTATCCGACTGATTCCGCATACAACGATATATAACCTGCTGTGCGAAATACGTGACGTCATAAATATGATTCCCTGAACTTTTAACTTTAGTTTAGGAATATTATATATATATTATATATAATATAATATATATATATATATATATATATATATATATATATATATATTATATATATATCATAATAGATATATTATATATATATATATATATATATAAGTATATATCGTATATATACTATATATATATATATATATAATGATATATTACCTAACAACATCGACACGTCTACTAACCACCGACACAATAACAGATAAGGCTAAATGAAATGAGTCAAAGGAGATTTTACTCTCCATCAGCGGATTCGAACATTGGACACCGGTCGCAGAGTTACAATAAGCGGATGCTCTAACCACTAGGCCATCCACGTCCCCAAAAAGAACGTTTCAAGCGTAGTTTTTAAAGCTCCCGGTTTTCTAATCCCATAATTGCTGAGTACTCAAAGGCCTGACTATCAATTACTCCAAAGCGATTTGAACAAGATTGTAAACTTGGTCAATAAACATGGCAAGTGAAATTTAATACCGATAAATGTAAAGTTATATATACCAATTTCTGGGGGGGAAAAGTTGTAAAAAAAAAAAAAGGAAAAATAAAAAACAGTTGGGGAGGGGGGGGGGGGGGGGGGGGGGAATACGATTACAAAATATATGACTTAGTTATCAAAGTTGTCAATGAGGAAAAGGATCTCGGAGTATTAATTAATAAGGATTTAAAGTTTGCGAGACAATGTGCTGAAGCTGTTAAGAAAGCAAATAAAGCTCTAGGCTTTACTTGCCAGAAACTTCGAAATATAATCCTAAAAAATATAATAACTACTTCTTTATAAAACATTACGTCTCACACTCGTCTGAAATACGCAGTACAGTTTTGGAGTCCATACCTCAAAAAGGACGTAGAAAAAATTGAAAGAATTCAAAGGGCAACCAAATTAATACCAGAATTGAGAGGTAAGTCCATACGAGCAACGACTAGCGAATTAGATATACATTCTTTAGAAGCAAGAAGATTGAGAGGAAAAGTAATAGAAGTCTTCAAAATGCTAAATAAATTTGAAAATATCGTTTACAGGCAATTCTTTAGATAGGATTTTAACGATGTAAACACGAGTAATGGGCAGAAACTTGTCATAAACGATTTCAAACGAACTATAGAAAGAAATTTCTATTAGCGTGTAATTTGAGAAGTGGAATGAGACTCTTCTTATGAAAGTATGTGAAACAGCGGCAACATTCGATTTATTAAGAAAAAGTGATCAACACTTTAGGAATTGGTCTGTGAACTTCAACTCATACCGAATCTTACTTTATTAAAACGATAGATTAATAAATTGAAACAAACGAACTATTGAGATCATTTGGTAAATGTTAAAAGTACATTTTAAAAGAATTTGCGCCGAACTTATAATGAACAGTTTTAATGTTTACCGCTCAGAGGTAAGTTCTAAACGCTCTAGTCGGTGGTCTCATTACATATCATCTTAATTGTAAATAACCCTCTTTGAATGTCCACCACTTTAGAGGAGTTATTTCTAACGTTTCCTAAGCCGGTGACCTCATATTCCCTCAGACTACCTTGAGTGGACTGTAACAGACTTTGCTTAGTCGGTGTTTTCTGTAGTCTGAAGTTCTTCTTCATTCTTCTTCTCTTATTCTTCTTCTCTTCTTAGCTTTCTAGTTTGGGACTTTGTAAATATACTCATATCATCAAGTCCTTCACTGTGATTGGATGAAATGAGCCAATCACAGTCGGGGATGTCATTCCCTGATACGAATTAAGATTAGTTTAATCTAGTTTTCAGTGTTCCGAACTTGTGTAGTGAAAAAACTTTAAATAAATTAATTTAATTGTGCACGTATTGTTGATCAATAATAGTTTATGTAAAAAGCGAATAGATGCATAAATACTGGTACTGTGTCACTACTATTACCTACTACCAAAAAAGCTATAACTGTTATACAGCTCTAGATAATAGTTATTCGAATCGAGGCGAAAGCATCCAAGCTGGTAGAATTGTAAGCATCTTCGATTATTATATTATTTATTATTGATTATTATTATTATTATTATTATTATTATTATTATATTATTATTATTATTATTATTATTATTATTAATTATTATTATTATAATCTTAATTATTAATTATTAGTTATTATTATTATTATTAGCGATGTTTCTAACTACTACTACTACTAACTACTACTTACTACTACTACTCACTACTACTTACTACGACTACTAACTCTACTTACTACTACTCCTCCGGACTACTCATGCTAATATGCCTAATACACTGTTGAAACGAAGTGTGGTCATGGAGTATTCGAACCTAAAACCCATTCTTGCTTAAAGAAGTGATCGGTAACACACATATGGCCGAGCCTACAGAAAGTATTAAGTTCTGGTTTCACATAACACAACTCTGATACCAACACATATATAGCGACCACCCGAATCCTACTATTTAGGTCATGAGAAAATTTTCGGTTGTTATTTCATCATTATTATAATTATTACATAATAACGATTTTTATTAATTATTATTATTATTTAGTAATATTCATTACTATTATTACCATTATTATAAAATTATTATTATTATTATATCATAATTATATAATATATAATTAAAAATTATAGTAAATTATTATTATTAGATTATTATTATTATTATTATTTTTATTATTATTATTATTATTTATAATTATTTTATTATTATTTTTATTTTTATTACTTTTTATTTTATTATTAGTATTATGATTATTATATTATTATATTATTATTAATTTTTTTTTTTTTTTTTTTTTTTATTTTTTTTTTTTTTTTTTTTTTTTTTTTTTTTTTTTTTTTTTTTTTTTTTTATTTTTTTTATTGGTTATTTTTTTTATTTTTTTTTTTTTTTTTTTTTTTTTTTTTTTTTTTTTTTTTTTTTTTTTTTTTTTTTTTTATCTTTTTTTTTATATTATTATTAATTATTATTATTCATATTAAATTATTATTATTATTATTATGAAGTATTAGTATTATAATTGAGTTTGTTATTATTAGGTCTAGGTTTTGATTATTATAAATATATATGAATATATATTATATTATTATTTTAATATTATTTATTATCTATTATTATCTTATAATTATTATAGTTATTATTATTATTAGTTATTATTATTATTTACATCTTATTATATTATATTATTATTATTATTGATTATATATTATTGATTATTATTTTTATATGATTTTTTCCATTACAATAATTTTTTTAAAATAATTATTGATTCTTATATATTGTCAAAATATTAATTATTGATTATTATATTATAGTGATAATTATTATATCTTATTATTATTATTAGTAGTCATATTATTGTTATTATATTAGTATTATTTATTATGTTATTATTATTTATTATATTTTTATTATTATTATTATATTATTATTATTTATTAATCATTATTACCTATTATTATTATTATTATTATTATTATTTTATTATTATTTATTATTAATTATTATTTATTATTTATTATTATTATTATTATTATTATTAATTATTATCATTATTATTATTATTATTGATATATTATTATCTATTATTATTTATTATTATAATTATTATTAATTTTATTATATTATTATTATTATTAATTTATTATTATTCTTATTGTTTATATTATTATTATTATTATTATTAATTATTATTATTATTATTATTATATATTATTATTATTATTTATTATTATTATGAATATTTTTAATTATTATTATTATTTTTTATTATGTTTATTATATTATTATTATTATTATTATTATTATTATTATTATATTATTATTATAATTATTATTATTAATTATCTATTATTATTATTATTATTATTATATTAATTATATTATTATTTTTATTATTATATATTATTATATTCATTATTAATTATTATATAATAATTATTAATTATTAAGTTATTATTATTATTTATTATTATTATTATTATATTATTACTATTATATCTAATTATTATAATTATTATTATTATTGATTTTTATTACTTATTACGCGAAGCTATTTTTTCATGAACACGCTTGTTTTGGCTAGACTTTAAAGCAGGCATACCAGTAGAGTTAAAAGCCGTAAAGCAGGTAAAACACGGGATGGACAGAGGGTGGGGTGGGGCTACCCATTGGGGTTTGCGGTACTGCTTTAACTGTCTTTAGGGTCAACAAAAAGTGTTTCTTTTAAAAATTTACAATTTTCCTTGAGAAATCAAAAATGTGTTTTTAAAAAATTTTAATTAATGAAACAGGTTTACTAAATAATATAAGAATCTATGTATACAAACTCTACCTACATACATCTTTTACACTGGCTTGATAAGTAGGTGAAATGCAAGTATCTTGATCGAGTACTATCAGGCTCTAGGAGAACTGGATCGATATCCCGTCAGTATTTGCAGGAGATATCGAGGTTATACAGTACTTGGTATACCTGAGATATATACATCTGAATCATCAGATCAATCATCCGTACTCTACTCGTGTCATTATTCTTTGTGAACCAATTAGGGTGGCTTCTCAAGACTCATTTTGCGATACTGAGAATAACATATACAAACACAATCAATACCCTGTTAGGGAGGCACGATACATCCCAGTTGTGAGACTTCTTCTTTTCATCTTCTTCCTATATATATATAAGTATATATCTAATGGATTATATATATAGTTATATATAGATAATATATATATATATAATATATTATAGTATAGATAGATATAAGTAGTATACGTGAGAGTAAGTATATATAGTATATGAGTATAATATATATAACCTAATTAGCTATATGATAATAACTCAAAATATTATATTTAGTATTTGAATAACTTAATAATAAATATATATATATAATTAGGTAAAGAAGGATGATAATATACGTTAACAGGCAGAAGTAGGATTATTAACCGAAAGGACATAATAGGTACGTAGATATACAGCATAGCTCTATATTTAGATATAAGGTCTCCGTGACTAGATATACGGAAAGCTAAAATATAACGTGCAGTGTATAAAGACAAGGAGTAAATATATAGAATATATGTATCATATAGGCGATATTAGTAATTAGTAATATGTATAGATATATTATATCAGTACGAGATAAATATAGTGAGGACTTTGATTATAGACTATAAGTAGATTCGATTGGTCGACGTGATAGTAGCACTAGGCAGAGGGAATGTCAGTATACAGTATAACTAGTAAGTATAATGAAATTATGTATATATGATATATATATATAATATATAATATATTATATACTACTATAGTAAATATATAATATATGTATTATGATTATAAGGTATATATATATCTAATACTAGTATTAATATCTTTGGACTAATAGTATACTATAGATCATATATACATAACTTATAATATAGTATACTAACATCAGTATATATATTATATTATAGTCTTAGATATATAGTATATCTAAACTACCTATATTACGTACTATATGTTGTGGAAGAAAAGAACACTTCGAAAATCTGCAAATATTGGCAGTATAGACAGAGGTGATAGTGATGTTTGTATGGTTTGGATGTGGCCAGAAGGAATAAGTATTTTGAGTATGAAAGTTATTAGCACGTGGAGGAGGTGCATATGGGTAGAGTGAGAAGAGTTGAAGATGGTAAATCTTTCAGGTATAGATGAATTACTGGGTGAAATGATCAAAAACGGAGGGGAGATGGTGATTGATTGGATTTGAAGTTGTGTAATAAGTACGCGGCTTAGGTGTGATAGTCAGGAGGGAGTAATCACCGAGTCTCCATAGGATTGGGAGGAGAGCAGGTAATGAGTAACACCTTATACTAAGAGGGTAAGGGGAGATAGGGAACTGTAAAGAAATTTATAGGGGAAGCTAATTTTTATTGAGTGTTGTAGGGAGAGTTATAATGCCTTGATATTTGGTCGAAAGAGTGCGTCATGTGACTGAAGGACTGATTGATGAAGAACAGGTGCGTTTAGGAGTGGTTAAGGATGTGTGGGAGTCTAAATCTTTACATTGAACAAATGATGAAGCTTTGGAATAAATACTTTGTTAGATTGAGTAGAGAGAAAAGAGGAAACATAAAGCCTAAAGTTTAGGTTAAGTGGAGATTTGCCTAACAGGCGTATGTATATAATACTGCTTAAATCAGGTGCATGAGCACAAGGTAAACAACATTATGTTACAACTAAGGAGGTATCGGTTATTTGAGAGTCTAGATGGCAGTAAGGTAGAGATGAGTTGTGGTCAGGTTCGTGAGGAATCAAAAAGTATGTTATATTCAGAACGAGTACTGAAAGCGTGTGTAAGAGATAGAATATGGTTGTCAAAAGAATGATTGGTTACATATTAATAATGCGGAGTGAGAAGGTGTTGTGTTATGTCTCCTTTGGTTATATCAAAATATTGTATATGGATGAGGTACTGAAAGAATAGAGGTGGGTGAGCGAGGAAACTGGGTGGTAGCAATGATGGAGTAAATTGGTAAAAAGTGAATCAGTTGAGGTGGCCCTACTATAGTTATGCTGTGGTCGGATTGATGACTACCTTGGTATTCGTGTGTGATGAATGCATGGAAGAGAGGAGTTAATAAGAGGATTTGTAGATGCTCGATGAAGATTGTGGCCAGGACTTGCTAAAAGGTGGGCTTCATGGTAAACGTAGATAAGAGTAAGGTTACTGGTTGGGTGAGGAACACGTCACTCGAGTGTGGAAGTTTGTTAGAAGATGGTGAGACAGCTAGAACAAGTTGTCTGAGGCTTAAATATTTAGGATATATGAGACTGGATGATAGGAAGTAGGACGGATGAAGCAAAGTGTAAGATCCAGCAAAGTTGATGAAGGGCAAGAAGGTGTCTGGTGCAATTAAATCGTTTGCGTGAATGTAGTAACCGGAATAAGTCTTGAGTAAACGTTAGGGTGTCTTGCATGAGGGTTTGCATTGAGACTTACTAAATGTGTCATTCACGTTGATAGTCAAGTCTGAGCTGAGGACTGAATGGCTTGAATAAAAGTATAGATCTAAATTCATGTTTTCAGATGGAACAATCTTATGGGGCGGTGTTAGGTGTGAGAAGAAATTGATAAAATGAGGAATTAAACGTATTAGAGAGTTATGTGGTTTGAAGAAAGGGTATGAGAGAATAAATGAAAGTATGTGAGATGGTTTGGTCATGTGGAAAG
>JABUQX010046523.1:17500-32500 GCA_015478945.1 Trachelipus rathkii
GCCTGGATACAAGCTGACTTGTCCCCCAGGAGTCCTGACGTACACTGATCTGACTTTATTGTCATCGCCGATTATAAGATCTACGGCAATTCCCATCTACCAGTAAGGAAGTTCTTTCACTGGACTTTTGATAAGAACAGCATCCTTCTTCTTGATTAGATTATTCCAGTTGACCTGGTAAAGATCTCTTCCAGTCTCTCTAAGACTGAGAAGGTAATCATTGTACCACCTGGTACGAAATTCTTCGAATTTTTCTGAGGAATATTTGAGTGACATTACTAGCTCATTCTGAGCCGAAGTTGAGTCCCAGAACTGATTATTTGACCCAGTTCCGGGTAACGCCATAGCGGTTTTTGACAAGGGTTAGATGAAATCGTTGGGAGTGAGAGGTAATATTTCATTTGTACTGGAGGTGTAGGCGAGCGAACGTGAATTTATAGCATCAGCAATATCTGACCAGAATCGTAATGAAGTCGAAATAATTCAACGAGGAACGTGCAACGGTTTTGAATAGACAATCCTTCACCACACGCATTAACCGTTCTTACTGGCTTCCTACCCATGTGCTATAAAGAGGAATTCGCTTATGCGAAATCTGATATTTTCTTAAAAACTCACTCCCATTTTCTGACACGAGAAAAGTTCCTAAGAAGTCAGTTCCTTGATTGAATTAGCGGGCGTTGTCGCTATAGACGCAGTCAGACTCTCTGAAACGATTAACAAATCGTTGGAATGATTGTATAAATGATTTAGATGACATGTCGTCTATAAGGTCTAAGTAGACCGCACGAATTATTGGACAGATGTAAATGAGTAGGAACTTTTTTTTTTTGGCTGAGCCAGAGCCCTTGTCTTTGACCCACCAATGTTTGGTGTAGTCAACACCTACATGATTAAAAGGCCTGAATAATTCCACCTGATCTTTTGAATGATTGATGAAGCGCGTACCGAAAAGCAAAATTATTGAACTTTTTGCAGACCATGCATTCCTGCAAAACATTTTTGATGGAGGTACTCGCTGATGTTACCCAGAACCCCTGGAGACGAATATTTGTAAGAGTGGCTTGTATGCCTAGATGCTTACATTTATGATGAGCATCTCTTATGATTAACTTGGAGAGGTGGTGACTTTTTGACAGCAAGATAGGATTAATTACATCATAACTGTAATAATTGCATCTAGACAAACAACCCTTGCTCCTGATGAGATTATTTTCATTCAAGAACAAGTTCAGATTATATACTAAGTCCGGAACTTGGCCTGTGAAAGAAGGATTATTTCTAATCTCTTCTAAAAATTGAAGTTCTTTCGAGAACGATTCTTTCTGCATTGTCTGCAGACAATACAGACGAGCTTTAACATCATGATTATTTGTCACACCTCTTGACAATGCTACAAACTGGAATAAATAAAGAATATAAATAATAAACTCGATATAGTTTGTGCAAGTTTGAGTATTTGAACAAATCCACTACAGGAGGTTCATTGCCATCTTGAACAGCAGCAAAAACTGGAGATGCTGTTTCCAGTTCAGCTGATGGCCAGAAAGTACTATTTAAAGAGAGCCATTTTGGCCCTTTAGTCCAGAAGGACATGTTCTTTTGAAACTCCCTGAAGGAAATACCTCTGGTCAGAAGGTCCGCGGGATTATCTTCTGTTCTGACTTAAAGAAATTTAGGACTTAGCGAATATTTCTCTTGAAGCGAAGAGCTCATGGTGCGAATATCTTGCACACGGTTCTTCCCGAATATTTGATTGACTTTTGATATCCTATTTTGGTTCCAATGAAGAGTTATCTGCGAGTCGGAAAATATGTTCAATTCCTTGAACTTGACACCTGACAGTGCACTCAACATCTGTGGCAAAGCACTTCAATGCCAAAAACACACACAATAACTCCAAACAAGGAAGTGTTCTTCCTTTTGCAGTTTTGCAGTGCTTGCATCGCAGAATATATAAATACATAAATCGGAGTCACTTGACTCAAATGAAGATCTATAAAAGAGACCTCTTTCAGAGAGTTAAGGTCCTTGCTCAACTTTTCCCAAGAATTTTTGAATTCGGGAGCGATTATATCGTCCCACCCCATGTCCACTTCCCAGGTTTTCTTCATAAGAAGACGGCCTCGAACGGTAACAGGGAGGTAAAGGCATAGGGGTTCGAATACTTTTGAGATCTCCGATAGTAGTTGTCTCTTGGTAGAGACAATACTAAGACTCAGACTCTCTTGAACGGTAATATATAAATACCCTAAAACTCTTTCTTCATCACTTTGATGAGTAGCAAGTTTACCCTCCTCCTTGAATATTTCTTTAAGCTCTGGACAATTGGAGTTCCAGGAGCACAAGTTGAAGCCCCCTCACTCATACGTGAAGTGGCCTTTTGAAAAAATATCTGTTCTTTGACAGGTAAAAGAAATGTACAAAAAACTGTCAACGTACAGATTATTTTGAAGAAGAGAGGTACAGAGATCAGAAGGGTATTTTTTGGCGTGATGTTGTATCACATCCCCTAGAACGTAAGGGCTGACAGCCAGCCCGAAGATGATGGTGGCATAACGATAAGTGAGTAACTCGCCATCAGCCTCCCAGAAAAAACAGAAGCGATTTCTGTCCTCTTCTAACTTTAATTTGGTCTGGAGGAAGGCCTTCGAAATATCCGCCAGAACGATGAATTTGTTTGTTCTGAAGGACAGTAATAATTCAAATAGATAAAGCGGATTAATATGCTACCCCAGACATAACGATTGCCTGTTAAGTGAGGACTACAACCTCTTTTCAGCTGCAGTTAAATCGGGGACAATTTTAGTCGTCACTTCAAGGGCCTGTTTGATTATAGGTCTGTGGGGTATCCAGATGAATTTATGATAATCTTTCGGATGCAACTCCACAGCCTCCACAATACCCTCTCTTAGGTATTCCTTGAATATTTCCCCATACCTGTCAAGCATGCCTTGAGCAGTCAATTTCTTTTTGAATCGTTGCATCGTAGCAAGAGCAACGTGATGGTTTGATGGAACCTGCTCAAGAATATCTTGAAACTACGGAAGTTCCACGTGGTACCTTCCGTCTCGGAACTCTATCCCTTTGTGGAATCTCTTGATGAATATTTCGTCAATGGAACCCTGGTCCCGCTACTCATTGATACCCAGAGACTCTAATTTATAGAGGTTCTCCAGGCCCAAGTCCAAATCAGATTCAGTGTGGGTATGTAAAGGCGGGTCGAAGTACGTAGGTACCGGTTTCACTAAAAAATTTATTACATATTCCGGGACGTTCTTGACAGCTTTTTTAATAGTAGACGGTATGGGGAGCTCGGAATTCTGTCATGATTTTTTGACAGCTATCGGTGAAGAATTCTTCCCAAAGATTTTTTCATTCTGGGAAGGGGTCAAAAAAGATGTTACAGGCCCAAAAAGCACGTACCCATGACAAGTTTTTAGGGCACTCCGAATGCATTTTACTGTTTTAAAATGCTTTAATAAATGAAGAGCATCGATGCCCAGTAGCAAATGAATATTTGAAACCCGGTCAACCTGGTTATTTTGATAGTGACTATCTGCCACTTTGAAACAATTTTGTGTAATATTTTTCATAGCCTCCGTCAGGCCCTTTACACAAAAGCCGATATCCAATTCCGGATCGATGTTTACAGGTAGGCTATAATATTTACCACAACAAATAACAATTTTTAAATTTTAAAGACCGCAAAGATCTCAATTCTTCTCCCAAGAATTATTTTTATGGAGCTCTGATGACTAGGGAGACTATTTTCATTGACTCCCAATTTTTAAGGATGCTCTTATGAAAATACGTGGACTGACTACCTAAATCGAAAAGCACACGTACAGGGACTATTTTATTGCCTTTCTTGATGTTAAGGGAGAGAGTGGGCAGAATATTTTAACCCACGGATGAGGCTTCACCTGTATTTATACAGATTTTTGACGAGCCATTGGCTCGACCATTTACCTCATCCGCGACTGATGTTGACGGACCTGAAAAGCCACCGGACACGTTTCTATTATTTTGAAAACATAGAGCTGTTATGTGGGATTTTTTACCACATTTGACGCATGGGTGACTAAGTCCATACCTCTTGGCAGGACATTTATTTACTAGCGAAATGCTTGCTGCTTGAGCAGCTGAAGCACATGCGCAGCTCTTTACAGAGATCTCTCCTGCTTTCAGGAGAAGAATGTACTTCATAAGAAATCATGCGATGATTTCTGTTGCAAAATTTACATTTCGAAACAAATGATTTAGAAGATTTTTTAAAATCTCCCATCCTTTTGACTCCGTTCGTTTTCGTCTTCTGACGATGATGATTTCAAACTATCCTCTTTAGAGGAAGCGTTAAAAGCTGACGATTTAGCTGATTTATGCTCAAAAGGAGCACGATTACGCTCAAATCCCTTTTTAGGGGCCGATTTTTTTTAACCTCCCCTTCTCCATAGACTTGAATATTTTGCCGTAATGCTCCAAGATTACATTAACTGAAGGATATTCATCCTGTGTGATTAATTTGAGCTCACGAAGAAAGTCAGTTGGAAGTTTGTCAACGATCATATGACTCATGAGCTTACAGCCTGCCGAAGGATGTTCAAAGAAATCGAGTCCAAACTCCTTGAGCTCATGAATATATGCTCTCACTTCCGACAGGAATATACGAATATGTTCAGGATTATTTTCTTAATATCAGGCGCAGAATCGATCTTATAAAACAGAGAATCAATTATATACGATTTCGTCTAAGTAGAGAGTAACTTTTTTTAAATATTTGCGAATGCAATTTCCAAATTGGAGTCGACATTAGTTAAGTGCTCAATATCTTTGAGCGCAATGCCTGATAACAATGACTTCAAATACTGCAATTTTGAAGCGCTAGAAATATCTTTTCTGGCCCCATAAACATTTTGAAAGGACAGAAGGAAAGAGCGGAAAGAATGCCTGTCCCCCTCACCCCTGAACTCTTGACACTTTATTGCAGGGATTTTTACTTCCTGTTTAGATGCCTGAATATTTTTGATTATATTCTGCATCTCTTGACGTGATATTCCGTCTTCATGAGAGGCCTCTGAAGCTGCAGCATGCGCAGACGGAGAAGGAGAAGGAGAAGGAGAAGGTGAACTTAAACGCGGTGTCATACGCCAGATTAATTTTTCATTCTGTGTATGGTACTGTACCGCTTCGATTATTTCTTCGTCCAAAATAGACGAGTCATATTGAAGAATGGATGATTTTGTGATTACCTCTTCGATCAGAGCATCGAAGATCTTTACTTCTTCTAATTTTGATTTAATTTCCTTCAATTTTAAGAAGACGATATGATTATCTTCATGGTTTCCTGTGACAGATTTTTGGAAAGGAGCGTGATTCTCCTTTTAATCACAGCTCTCAATCTCTTCTTAATAGGAGACAGTTTTGATTTAACCTCTTCCGTGAGGTCGACTAATTCTTCTGGAGAGAGGGTGTTATTGTCCTCCCTCCCAAATTCTTCACTAACACTGTCCTCCAACTCAGACACGATTTGACGAAGAGACACGTCTTCAAAAAGAGACATATTTTTTTAACGAATATTTAAATCGCAAAAAAAAAAATGCGCAAAAAAAAGAAAAAAAAAGAACGCTACTTAATATTTAAGCAAAACGCACGATTTAAATCTAATATATACCACCACCTATAATTAAATAAGCAATGATTGCGAAAGGATTAAAAAAATACCCAATTAACCACAAAAAATATTTTCCGCAAAGATATCTAATTGCCGAAATAATTTGTTCACTTGGAACTCAAAAAATTATATGATATCTTTGACAAGTGGAGAAGTCTCGACTATTTCGAAACAGTTTAGATATATATAAATATATATATCTAGACCGATGATTACAAAACAAATATACTACATAAAATTTTATATTTCTTTGAAATAAAAGATATAAAATTATATTTATGTGCGTGAAATAAAAGAGTACATATATATATATATATCATATACTATATATATATATATATATATATATATATATATATATAATATATATATATATATATATATATATTATATATATATATATATATATATTATATATATATACATATATATATTATATATATATATATAATATATATATATATAATATTATATATATATATATTATATATATATATATAATATTATATTATATCTATATATATATATATATATATATATATTTTATTATATATAATATATATAATATAGTATATATATAATATATATATATATATATTATATATATATTATATATATATATATATATTATATATATATACCATATATATATTTTTTCAATCTTTCCAATTACAAGTCTATTCTGCAGACTATCTTTGAATCGAACGCAAAGATTATTTTAATCGAGCAACCTCTTTAAGATATATATTTGTGTGGTTTAAATATACTTTGATGATAGATTAATTCTTGATTATCGAATAAATGATTAAATAAGTCGGCTTTTAACTAATAATAGCGAAAGAAGTTTCTGCACTAAGCAAAACAACGAATTTGAAATAATTCAAAGACAACTTTTCTGTTCGAAATCAAAAAACGAGAGATATCTATAACACGAAGCTAAACAAAAGATGTTTTTAGCTTGAAGCCGAACAACGAATGAAATGAATTTTTAAAGCTTGAAATCAAAAGCAAAAAGTGATTCTCAAATATTGAAGCGATCGCTCTCCACTCTTTCATTTTGGCAACCGCCAGGTTTCCAGGAAACAATCTCTTTTCTGGCAACTCTGACTATAATTTTTTTTTATAATAATGTATAATATATATATATATATATATATATATATATATATATATATAGTATATATATATAGTATATATATATATATATAATATATTATTATATATATATATATATATAATATATATATATATATATATAATATATCGTCTTTTTCCTTTGGTTAAGTAACTTTTCTTCTTCAGATTAGAACCCAATAACGAATTGGCAAGGATGATAATGAAACACGCTAGATGTTCCATTTTTACTGCAATGCGCCGGTTAGGGAACGGGTTTATTTTAATTGCTCAATATTGTACTTAATAAAGGAACAGTCTTAAAAACTATTATAAGGCTAAACAAGATATCAACTCTTCTACAACAAATACTTTAGGACATTGGCTTTACAAAAGACAATGCCATCGAACACATCGATCTCATCGTAACATAACCTCCACCAAACAAAATCTCTACACAAAACAAAGTAAGGTCGAAACGGCCCTACAAACAACCTGTAGGGTAAAACATCAACACTAATCAACCGATGTCCTAAATGAAATAGTAATTACAATCAATTTAAACATTAATTAATTATTCTTTAAACAAATATGATTACAACACTATTAAGTCAATATATATCATTCTATACTTTGAGAAATGCATATTTTTCAAGGTATACAATAAAAATATATAGCAATAAAAATGTCTTAAAAATGTCTTAAAATTCCGTTAATAGTTATAAACAATTTTACTTTCATTAATTGTGATAATTATGCATTAAAACAAATTACATAGATAATTGCAAATATTAGAAGATAACATATTACAAGGTGATTTAATAGTAATGGATTATTAACATAAATAAATGGTATAAAAATCTGTTACCTTCGGGCCTTCCTTAGGTTTACATCATTAACACAAGCATGTGTTACTACCTGTTAAAATTGATTCACTGCAATAAAAGAATGAGGGATCAAACGCTAGTGCACATAAATATACATAACACAAATATATATATATATATATATATATATATATATATATATATATATATATATATATATATATATATATATATATATATATATATATATACAACATACATATATATATATAATCATATTACAACATACATATATATATATATACTATATATATATATTATATTATATATATATAATATAATATATATATATATATATAATTATATATATATATATAATATATATATATATATATATAATATATATATATATATATATATAAATACATATATTAACAATGTATAAGGTATATCATATATTATATAATATATATATATGTATATATATATATATATATATATATATGATATATATATATAATATATATTATACATATATATATATATAATATTATATATATATATATATATATATCTCTAACGCATATATATACATATTGTGGATATATACTTAATATATATATCCGCTTAAACTTTAAGCTTTGTTCACTGTTGAAAGACACTCTATTTTATTCCTGGTTAGCTTCTCTTATTCAATTTGATTCAAACAACTTTTATCACATTTATATCCCATCCGAACCAAACCACTCTCCAGGAACAAGTGAAACTTTTCGTTCTTTAGCTCGTCAACAAAGCTCGATGTTTTCGTCCCCAAAACTGCAACGATTGCAGGTCGAGTAAAATGAGGTAAATAAAATTCCTTTCCCACGAGAGACGGATTATAGCAAATTGAACTTTATCGTAAAGGAAGTAAGAAGGATTACAGCAAGCATTGACTGTCGCTAAGAGAAAACCATTGGCATAGAAGAAATAGTTTTAGCTTGAATCATAGTATTGAATATGGAAGATTACCAAATAAGGAAAAGTTGAAGGCGAAATTTGCCTGGGAAAGTAAGAATACAAAAATGCAATGGTATGACTCATTGTACATACTCAAACTTGTTCTGAGTATTGTTTTAACTACCACAAAGGACCTCCTCCTCGAAGAATGTAACTCTAACTGAGTTTAATTTCATTAGCATACTGTTGCATTATCTCAAATGAAAGTAGCATGCGAAGAATAAGCAAAAGGTAAGAGTTTGGAAGAAAAACAAACATCTAAATTGAATTGGAAACAATAAGAAGGGATCTACAACTTTAAGCATGGCTTGTCTTCGGTAGATCGTTCATCAAGAAGTGGAAGTGATTACTTTTGAAAAATTTAAAGACAAATTTGATAGTTCAAGTATAAGCAAGAAAATAAAATAAGTTTTGTATTTGGTGTATAACAATGCAAGAGTGTAGTTTCTGTGTTTGTCTCCAATATGAAGGAATGCAATAAATTGGGGACAAGATTCGATTTTAGTGTGAATCCGACGGATCTGGTAAGTGATACACCAATAATGAATTATAATCCGACATTACAAAGTTCGTTTCTTGTTCTTAGAAATATTTCTAATTTTCTGGAAATATTTGTTTGAACTTAGACTTCCAATATTACAATTTTTGATTGAATCTTTTCAACAAAATAATTGCAATAACTTTAACTTAAATTTTTTAACTTTTAAATTTCAACTTTTTAAATTTTAATTTTATTAAATTTTGTTTTGTCTTAGAAGATATAAGGTCGCCTTTTTACTAAAATAAATTGATTGATCAATCCGACATTAAAAGTTATTAATTGTACACTTAAAACTTTAAAATGAGAGTGATCAATAAATTCATTAAGAAAACTTAAAAAATCTTGGTTAGTTCAATCTTAGTTATAGTTTTACAATTATGGGTTAGTTTTTAAACTACTAAAGCTATGCTACCGTTGCTTTTGGCAATTAGTTTCTAACCTATTTAAATTTAATTGTTTTATCAACAATCTTATAACTAATAGGAAACGTTATTCTGTGAAAACAGCTTTAACTGGTTTTCCTGTCGTATACTTATCTAGGAACTAATTTTACTGGCTGGTAAGCGTTCTTAAAGGTTACTTAAAATTTAGTCATTGCAAAAATTTGTATTAATCGTGTATTCTTATCTATCTTAATTATACCATGAAACTAAAAGCAAAAATATTAGTATTGCAAAAATAATCTTAACTTAATAAAAAGAAAATATTAAAATAAGAAATGTTAGTTTTTTCAAAAATTTTAACTATCGTTATCTACAAAGGTTATCTTAATTCCTAAGTTATTTTTATTATTTTCTTCAAACAAAAAGATTTTAAGTATTTTGTTTTTTAATAAGATTTATTAAATCTGTGGGCCCCTGGGGCGTAAGAAGACGTGTCTATTCAAATGAAAAATCATTAGTCTAAAATAATAAAAATAAATGTAAAAAAAAATAAAAAAAATTGTTATAAAATAACTGTTTTCTTTGGAAGATATGGAAAATATAAAAACTTATATACAATATCTAAATTTATACTAGCATAAGAGCTTACTTCTATGTGTTATGTACGACTACGCGTTTCTTTCTATTTATTCTTAGGAGCGCTTTTCCGCAACTTAATTCCTAAAAATGTTTGGTTTGCGAAAGAAACGTTTGGTTGAAGTCTTCTTAAACATTAGTGTAATTTAACTTAATCAGACTAGTAGACTCATCCAACTAGATGACCAATCTTAGCCAATTTCTAATCCAAACTAGGAAAATTTAAACTAATCCAAGCTAAGTACTAATCCAGACTAAGAAGTTTGAAAGAATATTAAACGTGAGTGTGATAAAACACAATATAGTAAGAAAAGTCGTCAGATATGTTGTCTTAAATTTATCTGATATATACAACTTAGTGCTTGAAAACACGAGTATGAATTTTAACTTCGGTGAGAAGCCTTGTAATCTTATCTTAAAATAATATCAGAAAGAAAGAAAGAGAAAAAAGAGTCTTAAATTCTTAACTAGAATAATATAAAAAAAAGGTATCTTCAAAAGAGAAAATTGTTAAAAAGAATTTTTAAACATAAAAAAAAGTATGTTCAAACATCAAGTAGATGCAAAAATATTTCAAAAGAAAAACAAAACAAAATGGGGGTATCCATTAAAGTGAGATCTAGAAGAAAGACACTTCATTTCCTATCTTGGGTTCCACGTCGAACCGTAAGATCAATCTACAACTTTAAATTTGGATACAGCAATTATGTCCATTTTCTGACATTATTTGTCTCTACGTTTCAACAAACGTCAGACACTTTTGAAGTGGATTCAGCATTTATTGCTAATCCGAAAACTTGATGGGGGGAACGGATTGGTAAGTCAACCAACCCATCAATGATCTTCACAGAGTGCTGTTTCGGACTCTGTCCTTGGCTGTGGGAGCTATCTGATGCAAGAATAGTTCCCTGTTTACTTGTAAAATCATGATTCAGACTCTGGAGAGGTAGGTTGGCTTATCAAACAGGAAAAAGAGAAGAAAATGAGAAGAGAAAAGAACAAGTGAAGTGAGTAATCAGAAGGGGTTGAAGATCTTGACTCATTAATCATGTGAAGGTTGCAACAAACTGATTGTGTTTTTGGATGGTATGACATCGGAGAAGGATTTGAAGACAGAATAAGAAAATTTTTGATGTTTTCATAAACTAAATTTGTTTTTCGGAAAAAAATATATTTTTATTAAATTAAATTATACTTCAAAATTTAAAAAATAAAATTAATCGGTAATTTCTGCGGTGAAGTGAAAAAAGTTTGAAATCATGAACCTTTTAAAAATTTTGACATATATGAGTAATAATTCATCGTCTGGAAATGAAGCAGATTCGGAGAGGCGTCACGACAACACAGTATACATCCCAAATCAGTCAATGAATTATTACTCATATATGTCAAAATTTTTAAAAGGTTCATGATTTCAAACTTTTTTCACTTCACCGCAGAAATTACCGATTAATTTTATTTTTTAAATTTTGAAGTATAATTTAATTTAATAAAAATATTTTTTCCGAAAAACAAATTTAGTTTATGAAAACATCAAAAATTTTCTTATTCTGTCTTCAAATCCTTCTCCGATGTCATACCATCCAAAAACACAATCAGTTTGTTGCAACCTTCACATGATTAATGAGTCAAGATCTTCAACCCCTTCTGATTACTCACTTCACTTGTTCTTTTCTCTTCTCATTTTCTTCTCTTTTTCCTGTTTGATAAGCCAACCTACCTCTCCAGAGTCTGAATCATGATTTTACAAGTAAACAGGGAACTATTCTTGCATCAGGTAGCTCCCACAGCCAAGGACAGGGTCCGAAACAGCACTCTGTGAAGATCATTGATGGGTTGGTTGACTTACCAATCCGTTCCCTCCATCAAGTTTTCGGATTAGCAATAAATGCTGAATCCACTTCAAAAGTGTCTGACGTTTGTTGAAACGTAGAGACAAATAATGTCAGAAAATGGACATAATTGCTGTATCCAAATTTAAAGTTGTAGATTGATCTTACGGTTCGACGTGGAACCCAAGATAGGAAATGAAGTGTCTTTCTTCTAGATCTCACTTTAATGGATACCCCCATTTTGTTTTGCTTTTCTTTTGAAATATTTTTGCATCTACCTGATGTTTGAACATACTTTTTTTTATGTTTAAAAATTCTTTTTAACAATTTTCTCTTTTGAAGATACCTTTTTTTTATATTATTCTAGTTAAGAATTTAAGACTCTTTTTTCTCTTTCTTTCTTTCTGATATTATTTTAAGATAAGATTACAAGGCTTCTCACCGAAGTTAAAATTCATACTCGTGTTTTCAAGCACTAAGTTGTATATATCAGATAAATTTAAGACAACATATCTGACGACTTTTCTTACTATATTGTGTTTTATCACACTCACGTTTAATATTCTTTCAAACTTCTTAGTCTGGATTAGTACTTAGCTTGGATTAGTTTAAATTTTCCTAGTTTGGATTAGAAATTGGCTAAGATTGGTCATCTAGTTGGATGAGTCTACTAGTCTGATTAAGTTAAATTACACTAATGTTTAAGAAGACTTCAACCAAACGTTTCTTTCGCAAACCAAACATTTTTAGGAATTAAGTTGCGGAAAAGCGCTCCTAAGAATAAATAGAAAGAAACGCGTAGTTGTAAATAACACTTTGAAGTTAGTTCTTATGCTAATATAAATTTAAATATTGTATATAAATTTTCGTATTTTCTATACCTTCCCAAGAAAACAGTTATTTTATAACAATTTTTTTTATTTTTTTTTACTTTTTTAATTATTTTTATTATTTTAACTGATGGGTTCTCAATTGAGTAGACACGTCTTCTTACGCCCCAGGGGCCCACAGATTTAATAAATCTTATTAAAAAACAAAAAACTTAAAAACTTTTTGTTGAAGGGAAAAATAATAAAAATAACTTAGAAATTACGACAACATCTGTAGATAATGGTAGTTAAAATTTTTGTAGAACTAACACTTTTACTTTAATTTTTCTTTTTATTAAGTTAAGATTATTTTTGCAATACTAATATTTTTGCTTTTAGTTTCATTGTATAATTAAGATAGATAAGAATACAAGATTAATACAAATTTTGTGCAATGATTAAATTTTAAGTAACCTTTAAGAACTTTTACCAGCCAGTAAAATTAGTTCCTAGATAAGTATACGACAGGAAAAAAAGTTAAAGCTGTTTTCACAGAATAACGTTTCCTATTAGTTATAAGATTGTTGATAAAACAATTAGATTTAAATAGGTTAGAAATTAATTGCCAAAAGCAAGGGTAGCATAGCTTTAGTAGTTTAAAAACTAACCCATAATTGTAAAACTATAATTAGGACTGAACTAACCAATATTTTTTAAATTTTTTTTAATGGATTTATTGATCACTTTCATTCCAAGTTGTTAAGTGTACAATTAATAGCTTTTAATGTCGATTGATCAATCAATTTATTTTAATAGAAAGGCGACCTTAGATCTTCTAAGACAAAACAAAATTTAATAAAATGAAAATTTAAAAAGTTGAAATTTAAAAGTTAAAAAATTTAAGTTAAAGTTATTGCAATTATTTTGTTGAAAAGATTCAATCAAAAATTGTAATATTGGAAGTCTAAGTTCAAACAAATATTTCCAGAAAATTAGAAATATTTCTAAGAACAAGAAACGAACTTTGTAATGTCGGATTATAATTCATTATTGGTGTATCACTTACCAGATCCGTCGGATTCACACTAAAATCGAATCTTGTCCCCAATTTATTGCATTCCTTCATATTGGAGACAAACACAGAAACTACACTCTTGCATTGCTATACACCAAATACAAAACTTATTTTATTTTCTTGCTTATACTTGAACTATCAAATTTGTCTTTAAATTTTTCAAAAGTAATCACTTCCACTTCGTGATGAACGATCTACCGAAGACAAGCCATGCTTAAAGTTGTAGATCCCTTCTTATTGTTTCCAATTCAATTTAGATGTTTGTTTTTCTTCCAAACTCTTACCTTTTGCTTATTCTTCGCATGCTACTTTCATTTGAGATAATGCAATCGTATGCTAATGAAATTAAACTCAGTTAGAGTTACATTCTCCGAGTAATATATAATATATAGTGGTTAAAACAATACTTAACAGGTTTGAGTATGTAAAATTAGTCACACATCGCATTCCTGTTATTTTTATTTCCCAGGCAAATTTCGCCCTCAACTTTTCCTTATTTGGTAATCTCCCATGTTCAATACTATGATTCAAGCTAAAACTATTTCTTCTATGCCAATGGTTTTCTCTTAGCGACAGTCAATGCTTGCTGTAATCCTTCTTACTTCCTTTACGATAAAGTTCAATTTGCTATAATCCGTCTCTCGTGGGAAAATAATTTTATTTACCTCGTTTTACTCGACCTGCAATCGTTGCAGTTTTGGGGACGAAAACATGAGCTTTGTTGACGAGGTAAAGAACGAAAAGTTTCACTTGTTCATGGAGAGTGGTTTGGTTCGGATGGGATATAAATGTGATAAAAGTTGTTTGAATCAAATTGAATAAGAGAAGCTAACCAGCAATAAAATAGAGTGTTTTTCATTAGTGAACAAAGCTTTAAGTTTAAGCGGATATATATATTAAGTATATCTCCACAATATATATATATATCTTTGGTATATTATAATATATATATATAATTATATATATATATATATATATATATATATATATAATATATATTTATATATATATATATATATATATATATATATATTATATATATATATATATATATATATATATATATATATATATATATATATATATATATATATATATATATATATATATA
>JABUQX010046523.1:37500-40000 GCA_015478945.1 Trachelipus rathkii
CAGGGTTCCATTGACGAAATATTCATCAAGAGATTCCACAAAGGGATAGAGTTCCGAGACGGAAGGTACCACGTGGAACTTCCGTAGTTTCAAGATATTCTTGAGCAGGTTCCATCAAACCATCACGTTGCTCTTGCTACGATGCAACGATTCAAAAAGAAATTGACTGCTCAAGGCATGCTTGACAGGTATGGGGAAATATTCAAGGAATACCTAAGAGAGGGTATTGTGGAGGCTGTGGAGTTGCATCCGAAAGATTATCATAAATTCATCTGGATACCCCACAGACCTATAATCAAACAGGCCCTTGAAGTGACGACTAAAATTCGTCCCGTATTTAACTGCAGCCTGAAAATAGGTTGTAGTCCCTCACTTAACCAGGCATCGTATCCTGGGGTAGATTTAATCGCTTATCTATTTGAATTATTACTGTCCTTCAGAACAAACAAATTCATCGTTCTGGCGGATATTTCGAAGGCCTTCCTCCAGACCAAATTAAAGTTAGAAGAGGACAGAAATCGCTTCTGTTTTTTCTGGGAGGCTGATGGCGAGTTACTCACTTATCGTTATGCCACCATCATCTTCGGGCTGGCTGTCAGCCCTTACGTTCTAGGGGATGTGATACAACATCACGCCAAAAAATACCCTTCTGATCTCTGTACCTCTCTTCTTCAAAATAATCTGTACGTTGACAGTTTTTTGTACATTTCTTTTACCTGTCAAAGAACAGATATTTTTTCAAAAGGCCACTTCACGTATGAGTGAGGGGGCTTCAACTTGTGCTCCTGGAACTCCAATTGTCCAGAGCTTAAAGAAATATTCGAGGAGGAGGCAAACTTGCTACTCATCAAAGTGATGAAGAAAGAGTTTTAGGGTATTTATATATTACCGTTCAAGAGAGTCTGAGTCTTAGTATTGTCTCTACCAAGAGACAACTACTATCGGAGATCTCAAAAGTATTCGAACCCCTATGCCTTTACCTCCCTGTTACCGTTCGAGGCCGTCTTCTTATGAAGAAAACTTGGGAGGTGGACATGGGGTGGGACGATATAATCGCTCCCGAAATCAAAAAATTCTTGGGAGAAGTTGAGCAAGGACCTTAACTCTCTGAAAGAGGTCTCTTTTATAGATCTTCATTTGAGTCAAGTGACTCCGATTTATGTATTTATATATTCTGCGATGCAAGCACTGCAAAACTGCAAAAGGAAGAACACTTCCTTGTTTGGAGTTATTGTGTGTGTTTTTGGCATTGAAGTGCTTACCACAAATGTTGAGGGGACTGTCTGATGTCAAGCTCAAAGAATTGAACATATTCTCCGACTCGCAGATAACTCTTCATTGGATCCAAAATAGGGTCTCAAAAGTCAAGCAAATATTCGTGAAGAACCGTGTGCAAGATATTCGCACCATGAGCTCTTCGCTTCAAGAGAAATATTCGCTAAGTCCTAAATTTCTTTAAGTCAGAACAGAAGATAATCCCGCGGACCTTCTGACCAGAGGTATTTCCTTCAGGGAGTTTCAAAAGAACATGTCCTTCTGGACTAAAGGGCCAAAATGGCTCTCTTTAAATAGTACTTTCTGGCCATCAGCTGAACTGGAAACAGCATCTCCAGTTTTTGCTGCTGTTCAAGATGGCAATGAACCTCCTGTAGTGGATTTGTTCAAATACTCAAACTTGCACAAACTATATCGAGTTTATTATTTATATTCTTTATTTATTCCAGTTTGTAGCATTGTCCAAGAGTGTGACAAAATAATCAATGATGTTAATAAGCTCGGTTCTGTAATTGTCTCAGACAATGCAGAAGAATCGTTTCTCGAAAGAACTTCAATTTTTAGAAGAGATTAGAAATAATCCTTCTTTCACAGGCCAAGTTCCGGACTTAGTATATAATCTGAACTTGTTCTTGAATGAAAATAATCTCATCAGGAGCAAAGGTCGTTTGTCAAGATGCAATGATATTAAATTAAAAAAATTTTATTCTCCATTTTACATTACACTTTTTTAATTTTGTATTTTTTTTTATTTATTAATTTAATTTTAATGATATCTTTTTTATATTATTTTATTTAATTTTAAATAATTTATATAATAATTTTTTTTTTTATAAATTATTATGAATGTAATTAATCCTATCTTTGCTGTCAAAAAGTCACCACCTTTCCAAGTTAATCATAAGAGATGCTCATCATAAATTGTAAGCATCTAGGCAAACAAGCCACTCTTACAAATATTCGTCTCCAGTGGTTCTGGGTAACATCAGCGAGTACCTCCATCAAAAATGTTTTGCAGGAATGCATGGTCTGCAAAAAGTTCAATAATTTTGCTTTTCGGTACGCGCTTCATCAATCATTCAAAAGATCAGGTGGAATTATTCAGGCCTTTTAATCATGTAGGTGTTGACTACACCAAACATTGGTGGGTCAAAGACAAGGGCTCTGGCTCAGCCAAAAAAAAAAAGTTCCTACTCATTTACATCTGTCCAATAATTCGTGCGGT
>JABUQX010046524.1:0-21858 GCA_015478945.1 Trachelipus rathkii
TTATTAATGACAGCATCACATGCAGTAAAATCTCTGTTATGTTCGACATTTGGTTTTATTACAGGCTGTTCTCAGAAATCGGTGTTTCTGGAAAGATTTTCAGAGGGTTGGCTATGGAGCAGGTAGCATAGCATTCCTTTGTAAGCCTTGAAATTCCCGTTTTGGATATATTAGCCTTAATTAAATCACTCTTAGTAGTTCAAGTTCACTATTGCGGATCTTTAGTCGTAGACATAGTCAGATTTAATGGTGTAAAAGTGGGACCATTCCAATTTATTTTAGCGCAAAGAACTTTTTCTGGTTATTGCTATTAGTAGTTGTATGTACACACTTCGAACGGACGCTTTGTCTATCCTCCCGTTTTCTCCTGGGTTACAACGTTGTAAATATATACAACTGATCTTTTGTTTAAAACACACTCTCCTATGAGACACTCTCTGCCCTAAATTACCCACCATTCGTATGTCCGCGTGTCTCAAAAGGTTGCCTAAAAGGAAAGCGGTGGGAGTTGAGGGATTAGGTCTAACCCTTCAACCCGAGCGATATTGTATTTAATTATTGTATTTATTTTTAAGGCGTACACTACTACTATCTCATTTGCCATCAAAATGCTGATGCATTGCCTTGGAGAAGGTCGCTGATTCGCGCCGTAAACGGCCTCTAATCTTTCGGCGAAAATGTGTGAATCGTATGGGTACGATGGAAATGTTCATGAGGATTAAATGGCATGAGAGAGAAGAAGAGATGAGGTGATGATGAAATTAAAAAAGCAGGAAAAATTTGATTGATCTCTCGCTCCTGTGACCGGTTACCAAAGAATGAAAGGCAAACAGTGAAAATCAGTGGTGTGTGTGTTGAAATGTGTATCTGCTGGTGTGGAAAAGGAATGAGAGGGGGAAGAGAAGGAGTGCAATTCTGATGAGTGAACCTGTTGGGTTAGCAGACTATGGGTAGATTTTTGTTGTTTGAGAGACTAGGAAATTCTTAATGGTTAAATTTAAGTTTGAAAAAGGTCAAAATATGGCTGTGGGTGTTGTGACATTAAAAGCATTGACTGATAAAATGTGAAGAGAGTGCAATTTTTCTGGATTAAATTTGTATTGATGTTTTGGAAGGGGTGAGTGGGGAGTATCAGATTTATAGTGTTGAGGTGACCTAAAGGTTATAGGTGAATCAAAAAAAGAGCCAATGATGTGAGTGCCCATAACAGGTGGCTATTTGGTTTAAAGCGGTGCAGGAGAAAAATCGAGGAGAGAAATGGGTAGGAAAGGTGATGATTTCTGATGAAGAAGGGAGGCATAGTGAAGTAAAGATAATACTTTACCTTTTAAACACAAGGAAGATATTCATAAGGTAGATAACTGAGGAAGTTGGGTATGTAGAGATGTGGACGAAGTGAAAAGATTATTGAATGGTTGTGTTCTGGTGGAAGATGTGAAGTAGTCATTCTTGGATGTTAAAACAGGAGGTGGGGATTAGGAAGAGAGATCTATCCGGAGGATCCATTATGTTGTGTGGAAAATTAATTAGTGTCGGCTTGGAATGGAGAGGGACATGAAGGTAGATTAAGAAGGGAATGTTGGGCTAGAATTAAGAATGAGAAATGTAATTAACATATGTAAATAAAGAGGAACTTCAAGTATTTAAGAGGCTTGGAAATAAATTAGTTGAATGTAACAACTTGAAAGGGGAATGAAAGGAAAATGGCGATACAAGGGAATAAGGTGGTTATATATAATATATATTATATATATATATATATATATATATATATATATATATATATATTATGATATATATATCATTATATAATATATAAATATATATATATATAATATATATATATACAAGGGCGTACAGTGAAAAAAATTTCGGAGGTTGAAATTAATATACCGTTATATATATATGATATTATATATATATATATATATAATAATATATATATAATATATATATATGATATAAATATATATATATATTATATTATATATATATAATACTATTATATATATATATATATATCTCGTGTATATATTATATATATATATATATAAATATATATATATTATATATATATTATATATATATTATATATATTATATATATATATATATATATATATAAAATAAATATCTTGTATATATATAATATATTATATATATATATATTATATAATATATATATATATATATATATATATATTAATATATATATATATATATATAATATATATATATATATATTCGAATAATATATTGAACACACACATATAAAAACGATTTTTTGGAAAATTTGGGGGGCGGGGGTCCTGACCCCTAAAGTCCCGCCCCCCACCTGTTTACGCCCTTGCTATATCTAATTAAAGAAATGCAATAACCTGTCAATTTTAAATTTGTATTGTGTAAATACCCTGATTATTTTCACCATGCTGGGATTCGATCCTTTGGAGCCCTAGGCGAAGAAAATTGAAGCGTTGACAAGTTGCATTGACCACCTACACCACGACGAAACAAAATGTACATTTAAGTAGATAATTTTTGCTTACCCTTAATCATGATATCACTTCTTTTTTCTTGTTCTTAGGTCTAATATACTTTTGTATTTAAATCTTAACTTCATCTCTTCTAAATATATAATATCCTTCATCTTTTTATCCAGGTGCTACTTCCAAAGCAGAGCATACTACGTGTTATCCTCCACCTCCCACGCTCGCACTCGGGTGTAGGGCCAAACAGGCGGTAGCCGCGCAGATATAGGTGAATAATGAAATACCAAAGAACCGAGGTTTAAGTTGTGTAGATAACCAAGCTGATAATTTGTATGTATTGCAATTTGTATTTGAAATGATAGGTCACCATGCTGGGATTCGATCCTGGAGCCTAGCAGATGAGGCGGCAAGGCTTGACACAACATGACGCCAATACGACGAAACAAAAGAAGATACCCTGAGAATACTTCTACTGTCCAAGCAGTGAGCACTACTAGCGTGTTCCTCCCGTACTGCTACTCGGGTGATTACGGGACCATAACAGATTTCCGATGCGTCGGGGGTACCGCGTATGGATGAAATTTAAATAATACCAAGAACCGAGGGTCAATATGTACATAAGAAATATGAAATGCAATAACCTGCAATTCAATTTGTATTTGTAAATACCCCCCTGATATTAGTCACCATGCTGGATTCGATCCTGGAAGCGCGATAGCAAGATGAGCGTTGCAAGTGCACTATTGACCACTATGTCGCACGACCAAACAAAAGAAGAACCCGAGAATACTTCTACTGTCCAAGCAGAGCACTACTACGTGTTCCTCCCGCTCGCAGTCGGGCGTAGGGCCAAACAGGATACCGTGCATGGTGAATAATATAATTCCAAGAACCGGGGGTCAATATGTACATAAGAAATGCAATAAACCTGCAATTAAATTTAGCATTGGTAAAAAATTTTACCCCCCTTGATATTTTTCACCATTGCTGCGGATCGATCCTGGAGCGCCTAGCAGATGAGCGTGCAAGTGCTTGACCACTACGCCACGACGAAACAAAAGAAGAACCCGAGAATACTTCTACTGTCCAAGCAGAGCATTACTACTTTCCTGTTCGGAAGACAAACATTGTGGTGATCTGGTGATCTGTAGGTAGGTAAGTATGTTTAAAGTATAAGTCCGAGATGAATGATAGTCAGGCAGGCCACTTTGAATTCAAAGGATGTCCAGATATGTGAAGAAAGTCTATTTTTGTTTCTTGGTTGTATTCATTATTGCTTTATTGCTCATTGCTTATTATTATTTATTTTTATCTACCGGGGGCATGAATTAAGTACGGACTTCAACATGAGCGTTTGGTGGTGCTGGTTTGGATAGCTGCGCCTTAAAGTTCGGATTTCTGTGGCGTCACTGGTGTTACCACCTGCATTAGGGATAAAAGCCACGTTTAAAAGCGGTTAGTAAAATGGGTAGTTTATATGTTTATTATGATTGTATAACTTGAGAATGATGGATTGTTGAGATGAGTAACGGGGGAGGTATGGTGTGTGAATTCAGAGTGGGGGGTTTGACGAGCTCAACATAGATCAAGGTCACTATCATTTCTTTATTTTTCTCGGTTTTTGGTACCTTGTTTCAGTCTATTTCTCTCGCGCGCGGAGCTCCGAAATTTCCTACCAGGATTGCAAGGAGTGTGTGTGGTGATGTTAGTGTTGTGTTTTTGGACCAATTGACTTTTGTTTCTCTTTTCTTTTTTCTTCCAGGTTGTACCCGAGTGCTTGATGCCACAGTTGGTTTTCCACGAGAGGGGTATTTTTTTGTTTTAGATAAATTTTTGTGATTTATAATTTTGGGACGACTGTGGTGTGCTACTTGAACCAGACGATTGACGATTCACGTTTGACGAAGAGAAAAAGTAATATATATTATTTTTTTTAATTGTTTAATCTATTTATTTCTTTTAATTTTTATTTTATTCTTATTCTTTTTATATTATCTATTTTTTATTATTTCTGTTATGTTTAATGTGTGTGAAGCGAATGAGTTCAGTTTTTAAAGGTTCGTTTTTTCTATTTTTTAGTTTTGTTCATCATCCGTTCAAAGGCTTTTGGGTGTTCTGTGTTTGAAGACGCACAAGCTTGTCATTTGTCAGTTGTGAGGTAGGAATTATTATTATATTATTTTATTCATTTATGCTTATTATTATTATTATGCTTATTCTTATTATGCTAATTATTTTGGTTATTTTCTTTATTATTATTATTATTATTATTATATTTATTTATGCTTTTTATTGCTATATGTTTAGTTTTTTTTAATTGACTTTTGTTGTTTTTGTTGAACAGTTTTTGTTGTCAATCGGTCCATCGGTCAATCGGAGGGTCGTATGGATTGTAGAGAGAGAAATAATTCTTTAATGAAAAAAAAGCTGGATAAAATCCATATTTAGCTATTTATTTATTTAATTTTATTTTATTATTTCATTATATTAATTATATTTATTATTATTATTTATTATTTTATTATTATTTATGTACGCCTTTGAATAATTTGACAATATCAGATGTGAATTTTTTTATTTATTTAATTAATTAGTTAAAAGAAATTTAATGATGATAATTTTAATTTAAATTTGATTGAGATTTTTGTCTAAATATTTATATTTATTATATTCTAAGTTTTCATAAAGTTTAGAAGGTTTATTTTCCTTCTCAGCTTTTTTTTTTTCCTGCCTCTGGCTTGCGTCTGAAGTGACAATTTGGGTCAACCAGGAACGACGGCTGATCTATGCACTTGATTAACAGATTAACAGATTGTACATATTATTTAATAAAGAAATATACTATTAGAAAATTGAAAGATGAAATAAATTGAAAATTGAAATAGAGAAATAAACTGAAATAAATTGAAAATTGAAATAAAGAGAAATAAAGTGAAATAGAAAAGAGATTATTAGAAAAGAAATTATTGGAAAATTATAAAAAGAAAAGACTATAAAAATAAATAAACTGAAAAATAAATGAAACATAATGAAAAAGAAAGTCAAAAGGAATTTTAGAAAAAAAGACTATATCAGAAAATTAGAAAAAAAAAGACATATAAAAAGAAAGAAAAATTTGAAAACAATGTAATTGGCTGGTTTGGCATACTAGCCTGTATATTTGGTGCTAACAATTAAGATATTATTTTAGGGATTAAGGTTTTTTATTTATTTCATTGTAGGATTAAGGTATCATTTTATTGCATTGTTAGAATTAAGGTATTTGAGTATCGGTGTCGGCTTGGATCAGTATCGGTATCTGTTTATTATATAGTGGTATCGGTATCGGCCTGTATCATAATTGGTTGTGGGAAGAATATTTTTGTTGTAAGATCTGTTTAATAAATTCTTATTTGTTTTGGTTGTTCGGTGTTTTCTTTTTTTTGTCTTCCTGTGTTTTATTCTTCTCGTTAGGATAGACCCACGACAATTTGGATAGTGAGCGGGATCGAACCCCACCACACATATTGTGGAGAATCGAACCCACCACATATTTCTGGCGCCCAACGTGGGGCATTCTTGACGGAAGACAAAGGGGACAAATAGACAGTAAGGATGAGTACAGTAGAGGAATTGAAGTTAGAGGTTGAAAGATGGAAGGAAGCATTTCGAAAGAAGGAGAAAGAGAATGAAGATTTAATTGATAGAGTGAGAGTATTGTCAGAAGGAATGAGAGAGATGGAAAGACGAATGGAAGAGAGAATGGAAGAGAAAATTTCTTCACGAGTGGATGAGTTAATGGCCTCTCGTGTGGATGACTTATTAAATCAGAGATTTGCGAAAGTGATTGAGGAGAAAGGTGAAAAACAGAAGGTAACCTCTACTCCTAGGATAGTAGATAAAATAGATAATGTGAAAGGGAATGGTGGACAGGTTGTGAATGGATTAGATGGAGTAGATGGTTTGAATGAGAAGAAGGATGAGAGAAGAGTGAAAGAAGACGACAAGAAGAAAGAGAGAAAGGATAAGAATAAGAAGAAGACGTCAAATAATAGAAGGCATGAAAGAGTGCTAGCTAAGAGTAACAGTATAGACTCTTTATACAGCAGTACGATTGAGGAAGTGGGAGTGAATGATGTTGACGATACCAGGTCAGAGGACTCGTCCAGTTCCTCCAACGTCAGAGTTTCTAAGAGTGTATTGATTAGGGACATTCCTAAAATCAACAAATATAATGTTTACGGGACTAAGGATGTGGGTGAATTTTTCTTGGAGTATGAAAGATCCTGTAAGGAACAAATTCGATGAAAATAAAGTGTTTTGGGTGAAAGAGTTAGGGGAGTTTTTGGAAGGACGAATGCTTGATTTTTATAAGGCGATTGCTAGTATGGGTGAGCCGAGGTATGAAGTGGTAAAAGAGAGAATACTGGAACAAGTGGAAAGAGTGAAAGGAGGGGTAAAATATCGAAAAGTGCATGATTTCGATAAAGCTAGAAGGGGAAAGAGTGAAAGATTAGATATGTATGCACATCGTTTGGAAACGTTGGCGCGAATGAAATTTGGGAATGAGGATGTGAGTGATAATAAAAGGTTATTGAAGAAGTTTTTAGAAACTATTCCATCCGCAGTGGCGGAATTTATAAATGCAAGGAGAAAAGAGAAAAAAAAATGAGATGGGCGGGAGAGCGACTACGTTGGAAGGATGTGTTGGAGATAGTAGAGGATAGAGAGTTTGAAACAAATGAAAGAGAGAGAGAGGAGAATGAAAGACGCGATGTTTACAGTGGCAGGGAAGTGAATGAAAGGGCTTCACCACTGCCTCAGTACAGGTCATATAGAGATGCTCTGAGAGCAAACCCCTATGAGGTGATGGTGAAGTTCTTAGAGGATTTTTATGGAGGTGGAGGTAATGATAGACAGGTGAATGTGGGTGACGTGTATGCAAATAGACCAATGGGGGGTAATGTAAATTTGCACAAGTGAATTGATAGAGGGGTTATAACCAAAAGGGAATTTGTGAGAGGAAAATGTGTGATCGGGAACAGGAGAAAACGTTAAGTAATAGGAGATGTGGAAGGTTTCAGATGTGCAGAACGAGGAGGTAAACATTGAGGCATATGATTACTACATAATGGCAGGTGGGCGAAATGGAGCGCGTATGTTCTCATTGCGGGCAAGTGGGCCATATGGCCATGAAACTGCACAGACCGCCAAAGGGGCTGGTGTCGTGTAGGAGAAAGTAAGAGGTGCGGAGGTATGGACCATTGGGCACGTGATTGTCAGCAAGGTGGAAGAGTGAGATAAGCCTGTATTGCGAGGAATGTGGTTAAATTGGAGAAGGGCATTTTTTCGAAGGATAATGTGTAGGGATTCCTCGGAAGTAAAATATTAAACATGTATACACTCAATTGGCTGGGCAAATTTGGCTTGGCAATATTAGCTGGAATGTTGCTGTGACAAGTATTAGACGTGCACTTGTCGGAGAGTATGAATCCGGCGTAATTTTAATTTAATTAAGCCAAAGTGAGGTATCCAGGATAGTGATTGGTAGGAAGGCAGGTTCAGGCCTATGGCTTAGTAGTGGGGGGTACTTGCCAATATTGTTCCGGCAGCTTTAAGCAGTAGCTCACTAGTAATAGGACTGTTGAATGTGAATTTGATACGTTGGCTGATGTATTGAATAATTTGATATTAATCAGGTTTTAGTAGCTTCCGTAACTGGGTTTTACCCGTGAAACGAAGGAATGGAGGACAAGGGTTTTATCTCAGAATTCCAGGTGGGCCCTCATTGTTGTTGAATGGCGAGTGCATAGTGGTGAGAAATGGTGCTTGAAATAATGCGATGTTTTTTGAGCTAGTTCAGGTGTGATAATGAAGTGCAAATTTAGATAATAGTTTATTGTGAGGGAATTGAGGTGAGAGCTTTGTATGAGAATACTGTTGTGTGTTCCGGATGCGTCTAGTGATTAGTGTATAAATAGTTGCGGTAATTAGATAGATTTCTTTATAATTAGCTATCGATGAATATATAAGGGGAATTCCTAGACCAGAAATAAGAGTTCAGCAAAGGGGTCGGTAAATTAAGGGGATAAGCAACATGTTGATACCGGTAGTGACTTAAATTTAGGAGAGTGTTAGGATGTGGTGGAATAGGTATGGATAGAAGACTGATTTTTATGTGATTTAACAGTATAAAATGAGTGACAAGGTATCGACTGTGGTTTCTATTAGATTATAAGTTTTTGTGAGTGTGAATTGCAGACTAGTGATATGCCTCATCCGGAAATCGGGATGATGATAGAGAAAAGGTGAAATAAAGAGTGGGAGATTGTAGATCGTATGGTGAATAAGGTCGGGGGAGTGAAAGTGAAATTTTTGGTAAAAGATGTGTGGAAGTATTTGCTTTGGAAGATTTATTGGTCTTTGAAAACGCACTGATGAAGTAGTTGTGAGTGTGAAAGTTAGGATGGAATACGAATGTACGTTGTGGATGCCAGAGCCAAAGAGAGTAGACATGATTTTCTGGTCGGGATGGTTATGCATTGCTAACGGTATAGAGTGAAAAGGTCAGCGCCATGTATTTGACGGATTATAGTTGGATATGAATGAATCCCTAGCGGTATGTCCTGCAGAACGAGGTGCACCTAGCTGGGGGAAAATTGGAGACGAGGATGATGAAGGCCATCGATACAGCAAACGGCCGAAGTCGCTGGCAGTTTGTATTCAGTTTTGGTTGTAGAGCCTTCGAGAGGGGAGATGGACATGCTTGTTGTGTTTTGCTATCGTGATTTTGAGAAGAAGGATTGGGTGTATGATAAATAAGATGAGACCCACAGACAATTTGGATAGAGTGAGCTGGATCGAACAAGCCCCACTCAACAATATTGGGCGAGGAATCGAACCCCCACATATTTCTGCGCCCCAACGGTTGGGCCCGCCAGAAAATATGGGTGGTGGGTTCGAATTCTTCCAATATAGCGTGCAGGTTTTGAGGGTTCGATTCCCGGCTCATTAACTAATCCAAAATTGCTCGTGTCTATTCCTAACGAGATCAGAATTAAATCAGAACACTAGGGAAGAATACAACAAAGAAAAATGGCAAAAAACATGGAATCAAACTAATACCACCGGCTTGGACCGAACAACCAAAACAAACTAATAATTTTACTTTAATACGAGACATGTCTACACACAAAAATATTTCTTCCCACGACAAAACTAATTATGATACAGGACCCGGTGTGGATTACACAAACTAATACAAATATTAATACTAGCGAACTGCCGATCTCCGGATAGAATAGGAATAGCTGATCCCAAGCGACGAAGACCAGCCTTGCGCTTGCCGAGGAATAAAGAATCGTACCCCGATACTCAATATACCTTATAATTATCCCTAATCAATGCAATTAAAATGCAAATCTGTACCTTAATCCTACAATGAAATAAATAAAAACCTTAATCCTAAATATAATTCTTAATTGTTACACAGAAAAACATATTCACCATGCCCCCATAACTGCCTTCCCTTAAGACCAAGCCAAATTATTGTTTTCAATATTATTATAACTAATATAGTCTTTTTTTCTAATTTTCTATATATTACCCTACTTTCTATACACACACACACACAGTTTCTTTCTTTTCAATTATGGTTTCACTGTGTTTTCAGGTGTATATATTGAGTTAATTGTAAGTCAGTTCTTTTTCTTGTTATACTTTATAATATTATGCCACATATATTTCTTTTCTAATAAGTCTCCTTCTGATCTATTTCACTTATTTCTCTTTATTTCAATTTTCAATTTATTTCAGTTTTTTCTTTTTTTTCCAAATGTTAAAATTATTCATCTTTTCAATTTCTGGTAATAAATTGAAGCATGTAAATAGTTAAATCTGAAACACGAATCTGTAAGAATTTCCTGGTAAATCAAGTGGAGCACGTTGATTATAGGAGTCAGGAAAGACCGTCGAATTCCCTTAGGAGGTCATAATTTATAAGTGATTGCTTGGACCCAAATTGGGACACTTTCAGACGCAAGCCAGAGGCGAAGGGGAAAAAAAAAAAGAATAAACTGAGAAGATCGAAAAATTTAAAAACCTTTCATAACTTATATTGAAAACTTCAGTAATATAATAAATCATAAATACTTGTTAGACAAAAAACCTCGCTCAATTCAAATTATAAAGAATTAATAATAAGGTTTCAAATCTAATCAATCCCATTAAATTTCTTTAAACTTAAGGTTAAATTATATAAATTTAAAAAAAATAATTTCACAATATCAGATATTGTCAAAATTATATCATTGTACCCTACATACATAAATAATAATATAAATAATTAATAAATCAAAAATAAGAAAGAATAAGGAAAAATCAACTTTTGATACCAAGCATGAAAAATGGATGCAAAAATAATAAATTATTAAAATCTCAAATAAAATAACAAATAGCATAATACCTGGAATTTTATCACAGCTTTTTTCATAAAGATTATTTCGTCTCTCTACAATCCATACGACCCTCCGATTGACCGATTGACCGATGGACCGATGGACCGATTGGACAACAAAAAAACAACAAAAATTCAATTAAAAAAACTAAACAAGTCACCCAGTACATATTAGCCAATCAGAAAGGCATAAATAAATTATAATAATAGATATAAGTATGTCAGGAGTACTAGCGAAAATAACCAAAATAATTAGCATAATAAGAATAACATAATAATTTAATAATAAGCATAAATGAATAAAAGTAAGTATAATAATTAATTACACGCTAACACTCACCACCACTGACAATATGAACTCAACGCCTTGTTCGCGTCTTACAAACTACCAACTGGAACACTTCCAAAAGCCTCTTGAACGGACATGCATGAAGCAAAACCTAAAGCAAATTTAGAAAGAAAGAACGAACCTATTAAAAAAACTGAACTCATTCGCCTTCACACACATGTTCACATAACAAGAATTAATAAAAATCAATAATAATCATAAAAGAATAAGAATAAACAATTAAAAGAAATAAAATAGATTTTATAACAATAAAAAAAAATTAATATATATACCTTATCTCTCGTCAACGTGAAATCGTCAATCGTCTCGTTCAAGAACACCACCACAACAGGATACCGCGCATGGTGAATAATTAATACCAAGAACTGGGGGTCAATATGTACATAAGAAATTCAATAAACCTGCAATTAAATTGTTATTTTGTAAATACCCCTGCATATTTTCACCATGCTGGGATTCGATCCTGGAACCTAGCAGATTGAGCGTGGCAAGTGTTTGACCACAACGCCACAACGGAAACAAAAGAAGAACCCGAGGAATACTTCTACTGTCCAAGCCGAGCATTACTACGCTTCCTCCCGCTCGCACTCGGGCGTAGGGCCAAACAGGGTACCGCGTGGTGGAATATAATTACCAAGCAACCGGGGTCAATATGTACATAGAAATGTAATAACCTTGCAATTGAATTTGTATTTGTAAATACCCCCTTATATTTTTTCACCATGCTGGGATTTGTGATCCTGAACCATAGCAGATGAGCGCTGCAAGGTGTTGACCACTACGCCACTTGAGACAAAAGAACCGAGAATACTTTCTACTGTCCAAGCAGAGCACTACTACGTGTTCCTCCCGCTCGCACTCGTGCGTAGGGCCAAACAGGGTTACCGCGCAGGTGAAATAATACCAAGAAACCGGGGTTCAATATGTACCATAAGAATTGCCAAAATCTGCTAATTACATGTTAGTGTAAATACCCACCTGATATTTTCACCATGGCTTGGGGGGATTCGATCCTGCCGACCCTAGCAGATGAGCGTGCAAGTGTTGGACCACTACGCCACAACGAGACAAAAGAAGAACCCGAGGAATACTTCTACTGTCCAAGCAGAGCCTTTACTACGGTTCCTCTCGCTCGCACTCGGGTGTTCAAGGGCAAACAGCGGTACCGCGTATGCGTGAAGTAATAATACTATTAATGTATTAACAAAAGCCTAAAAAATTTGCCTTGCAATTTAAATTTTTATTTGTAATACCCCCTGATATTTTCACCATGCGGGGATTCGATCCTGGACAGCAGATGAGCGGGCAAGTGTTTGACCACTACGCCACAATGAAACAAAAGAAGAACCGAGAATACTTCTACTGTCCAAAGCCCAAGGTTTAGTAGCAACTACTACGTGATTATCTCCCGCTCGCCCGAGCGGGAAAGAAAAGGAGAACACGCAGTAGTGCTTCTGCTAAGGTACAGATTAGAGAGGATATTCTCGGGGTTCTGTCTTTTGTCCGTTCGTTGATGTATTGTAGTGGTCAAAACAACTGAGCACGCTCGATCCTACTCAACATAAGGTCCAATTCGAATGCCCCAAAAGCAATTTGAGTGACATCTCTATCAGGGGGGATATATTTACCAAAAAGACACAAATTTAATATTGCTAGGTTTATGGATGCATTTCTTATATGAATTAACATGTATATTGTGCAAACTCTAGGGTTCTTGGTACTTAGAGTATAATCCAAACCATGCGCTGGTACCCTGTTTGGCCCCCTTTACACCCCGAGTGCGAGCGGTAGCGAACACGTAGTAGTGCTGACTGCTTGGACAGTAGAAGTATTTTCGGGTTCTTCTTTTTTTAGTCCATCGTCGCGTAGTGGTCAAGCACTTGTGAAGAACAACGCTACATCTGGCTAAAGGGCGCGGGTCCAGACTCGAATCCCGCAATGGTGAAAATATCAGGGGGGAGTTTGAACAACAATAAAACAGAATTTTAATTGCAATGAGTTATATCACGAAAGTGTTTACTATGATGATACATATGACCCCAAGTAATACTTAGGGTAAGATATTATTCACCAATGAGCGACGGGGTATCTGGTTTTGCCCCCTACGGGCTCCCGGCGAGTCGGGACAAGCGGGAATTTCAGAGAAACACTGTTATGCTAGGATGCTCGCCCTGAAGCTTGGACAGTAGAGAAGTATATCGTCGGGTTCTTTAAAGGTCTCGTCGAAGATGGACGGTAGTGGTCAAAAACACATTGCACACGCTTCATCTGCATATGTTCCAGGAGGATCGAATCCCAGCTATGGTGAAAGTATCAAGGGGTATTTAACAAAATACAAATTAATTGCAGTTTATTCACATTTCTATGTACATATGACCCCTGAGTTCTTGCATAGATTATTATTACACCAGATGTGCGTAAGAAGGGTTACCCTGTGTTGCAACGCTAAAGCGCCCAGAACGATGAGCGAAAGGCCTTAGGAAAGAAGTAAGAGAACAGGCTAGTAGTGGACTCTGCATTGGAACAAAGAAAAGTATTCTGCTGGCTTCTTCTTTGGTCTCGGTACGTTGTCGTTTACGGTGGTCATTTATACAAACACGAGTTGAGCAACTTAGACGCTCATCTGCTAGGGGTCCAGGATCGAATCCCAGCATAGGGAAAATAAAGACGTATACGTAGCGTATAATATATATATATATATATATAATTCTAAAATATTTCATATATATATATATAATGTATATACATATATATCAAATAATATTTGATATAATAATAATAATGATATATATATAATATAATATATCTAGAAGTAAAGTACATATAAAATTTGATAAATACTGCTTAACGACCTAACATATTTTGAAAATGTTTTCAGAATTTATTATAATGTGTTCTTCAAAAAGTTGATAGTTTTTAAATGTGATGCTTTCTCCTTTTTGATTTTCATCAACAGCGTTCTGTTTTTCACCTGAAATATTTAACTAGGTAATATTATTATATGCGGAACGGTAATTAAATTTAAAGGATAAGCAAGAGCATAAGGAAGGTGAAATAAATGCAAAAAGTGGAAAATATGAAGGCTATCTGAAGGCAACTTCAGGAATATTACATAAGACTAGTCTTTTTCAAGGCCCATTCACAACCCATTAAGATTGTAATTTAATAGACTATTTTATTCTACAAACCGTTATCTAACATATCTCTCCATAGTAAATAAAAGACTTATCTTCACCTATTTCACAACACCATAGTGATAAATCCTTCTTCCAAATATTTAGCTTCTTTAGTCAGAGAGTTGATATTATCCATTAAACCACGTAAAGCTTAATAAAGGGATGCCTTGCGAGGAGTAGAAATATTGGTTTGGCAGAGTGGGTGAGAAGTAAAAGATGCATAGATAGGAGGTGATATGGCGAGTTTTGTGAAAATGGAGCCGAGGTGTTTGAATATGAGTATAGTAGCCCATCGGCCGAGGAGTTATGTCCATTTACAGGGGATGACCACGCTAACAACACGACATTGGGTACTCTCTGAGAAAAGGAACAGGAAATGAAAAATATTTTGATAGGAGGGTCCTCTCGCGGTTCCTGTGAAGCCTCTCAGGATGGAAGTTTATCCGAACATGAAACACAGATGGTCAATTAATACATTTATACTACCAAAAATAAGACAATAAGGTACCATCCACTCTTTCAGCTGGGAATTCTGAAGCAAAGAATGTGTCAAAACAGGTTCTCATTCCAAGATCAGTTAGCAAACAAGCGACGCAACGCCCCCCAATAAGCCAGATTAAAGTGCCAGAGAGTACGTTTGGGGCATGGTGGAGCTGTTTTGCTGAGAAAAAGTTTATTAATTAAGAGCTACAGGATTGTGGTCAGAGTTACCGATAACAGGGAAAATGGATAACCTACATATTGGTCGTCAGACTGTATATTAAGAATAGAATGGAGTAAGTGGCGAAACATAAAATCAAGAGTTTTTCAAGAACTGGTTAGAGATAGCGATCTGAGCTGCTTATGTGTCCATTGTATCTCTTAATTAAACTGTCCAGATACAGTTCCAGGGTATAACTAGAATGATATTTGATAACCTCCTCCACCTCCCCTTGCCATATATCAGATATAGAGAGAAGCCCAAAGGACTCAGGTATGAGTGTGACATGGAAATCCCATAAAGTATGAAGGAACATCAGCATTTTGCGACTGGAAGAAGTAACAAGATCCGTACATGAGAAAATTAATAAGAGAGATAGTAAGATAATTCAAAACAGGAAGGCTTGAAAATCTGTTCTCTAGCGCCATTAGGAGAGCAGTGGTAGAAACACAAGATAATAGTAGGAGAGGGAGAGAGATTTTAAGCCATAGAACATCAAAGTTAGGAGTTCAAGATTCTCAGGACAGTGTTATACAGGAAAAAGTGTTAATGTTCTATATCAAGGAAAATTATAGAAAAAGTTTATAACAATTATTGAAACTTTAGAGAAAAGAAACCCTGGGCTAGCTGGGATAGACAGTAATAAAATGTTAGGTAGAGAGTTCGAGAGGTGATATTCCACAGATTCATGGTTAGCATTCAGGCCACGAACGTTGGCAAAGTCAATAGAAAACCCCAGCCTGCGCCCACCCCTACATCTTCTCTGTCCAGTCATTCAAACAGACACCCACACAAACAAACACACACACAATCGCCCATACACAGCCCACCCAAAAACCCACTGGGTTGGGTTTTTGCTAAAAATCCCGCGCCCACACAACAAACACACTCACACACAGATCACGTACAAAAAAAAATAAAAGTAAAAAAAATAAACAAATAAATGCTATAGACTTGCATTAAAACCTTAAAAATAAAATTTATTATAATTTGTCTATAAAAATGGAAACAGAGACTAAATCAGTAACCATGGCAGTAAATATGTAAAGCATATATATAAAACCTTAAAAGTTAAAGACCCACACACACATACTCGAACATCACAAATTTACGAACATAAAGAAAACTTAAAAAAAAAACGGATACTAGTAATCTACATTAAAACTTTAAAAAAAGCTAAAAACTGTATGTGACAGTAAATATGTGTATTAGTGTATAAATTAAATATGTAAAACTTAAAAAGTTAAAAAGGTAAGACACTAAAAACTTATCTTAAGATTCCAGTTGTTGAAAGATTAGCGTTATTTACTTTCAGTCTGCATCCTCTAAAATCCTATTATAATTAATTATAAATTACAGTTAAAATTAAACCACTAGACTAATATGGCATTAAAATACTGAATGCACTTAGAAGAAAATAAAACCACTCTAATAGCAAAAACAAAATTAAAATTTATAAACACAAAAACAACACAGCAAGCAAACACAACATATCCACTTTTTGAAAACTTTATTATATATTATTAATAAGGGATACTAAAGATATCGATGTATATAAAGTTAGTATATATAAGTAAGTAATATACTAATATATAATAATAAAGAAAGTTCAAGAATAGAAATAGTAAATATATAAAAAAATATACTATAAAATCTGTTACTATATAATAATTATGTTGATTAATATAAAACTAATGTGGATAGAGGATAACGATTAATACCTCGACACATCATCATCGAGCCAAAATAATCGGCATGTTATTATTTCATATTGTATATGTCAAATAATTCTCTGCATAACAATAAGGATTACATTTAAACAAATTTATTAAAGAAATTTTGATATTTAGTATTTAATATTGTAATATTTTCTATATAAAAATCAGGAATATCATAAATAATAATGAATTTAAATAGAAATCGAATATTATAAATTTTTTTTTTCTTTATTAGATTTATCATAAATGGCTTCTTAGCGTCGATACAACAATTCACGTTTCCAGATGATATAACAATCCATTAAATACTAATATTTAATAATAACCATTAACGATGATATTTATAGTGGCAATATTAATTAATGATGAATCGATTATAGTCATTTACAAGTACATATGTTGCGATTCCCTTTAGTCAACGTAGCTAAATATATCCAAAGTACTATCTGTTACACAAGATCAGCAAAAAATGACACTACAATGTGTTTAAAAATTTATTTTCTTACGAAATTACAACTATACGTATCAGATATACCTATCCTATCAATAGCTCATAGAGCGAAAGATCATCGGGAATCAATATAAAACGAAGGTTTAAGTCGAAAAAACTTTCTTTATGAGAATAAAATAATTTATTAGTCTAATAAAGTAAATAATAATCACAATTCTGAATTTCTGTTAAGTCTTTTATAATTTCAAAATTTTATTATTATTCGAACCATCCTTGAGTTCCCGATTAATGTAGATAATTAGATAGAGCTCACGTGTTTCCTTGTGAATTAATTTGAGTGGAATGACACTGCCACTAGTGATCGTAAATATAATAATTACACTCATTATCAATTGTTAAATTTATTGCGAACAATCAATGAACCGAATACTTTTATAAAAATTAAACACTTATAATGGAATTTTTTACTAAATAACTATTTTTTTCATTGAATTTAACTCCACAAACAATGCTCCATTTCGTAAAAAAATATGATAACATATATTAAAAACAAGAAAGTATGATATTTTTTAATATTTTATGTATTTTCGATATTTACTAGCTAGTGATTCTCGCGCAGCAAAATAAACACGCTGTCTATCAGCGTATAGATTTTTTAGGTTTAAAGACTGACATTTACGATTCTGATCTTTGATATTTCTCTTGAAAACTAGGATAGCTACAAGAAAACTAATAGCAATTCGTTGAAATCAAGCGTAGAAAAGTATTCGTTCTAAAGAAAATGCGTTCAAAATCTATCAAAGAAGGTATCATATATAATCCTTTTTGTGGTTAAGATCTGTAATGAATTAAAAGCTTTCTGATGATATGGTATTTATAATTTTCTCAGGAAAGAACATACGGTATCAGCGTGACAAGTAAACATACTTATAATCTTCGTTGAATCAGGCGTGCTAACATAGAGTAAAAGAGTGTGAGATTTCCTTGAAATGGAATAGGAGATATAAGTCATAGTGGTGTTGGTTATTTGGTGTGTGCTATTTTTTTTTTGTCTTCTACCAATAAATATTAATATTGATTAGATATAGCTAACAAAATAATAATAACATCAATGAGACATTTCTCGTCATGAGAATCAATGAATTCAATGTTGGTTTACAAATACTTAATTTATTCATAATATAAGTTAACAATTTTTTGATATAATACAAAAGTATTAAATATATCTGAATTTCAAAAAAATAGAGAAATTTTTATTTGTGAATATCTTATTGTGGTTTTCGTGAGACTTATATTTTTTTTCTCAGCTCCACTGATAATCTTCCAAGATAAATAGCTTATAGTCAACTCTTCGTAGTTCCTATATCTCTTAATATCATCTATCAACTGAAGTGTTTTATTGTAGTCATCCTAAACTAACTTAGTAAGAGCAACATTGTGACTAAGACAATAAGTTTAACTTAGTCCCGTGAAATTGCTACTCGACTAGATTATTTGTCATATATAGTATTAGTTTGAGATTGAGATCTCTTCTAATGGAAGCAAAGTCAAGACTGAATTTTGACATGTCGACATACCAGAGTACGCTGCCTGATGATTCAAGGATAACTTGCGATCACTTATGATAAATCTATGTTTCGACATCAAGTATAATCTTTTCGGACACTAGTGTTATGACATGGGATTATTTAATACAGATACATCTGTGTAACATTGATTCAGGGCATTAATAATATTTATTAGGCTTTAATACTTTTTTCAATGGTAATGTGTTTGATGGTATAGTGTAGTTTAGTAAATATTGACTCATAATTAATATGATAATTATTTAGTGTATATTTACAATTAATGCATATAAGACTTTTATGCTATATGTATTCTTATCAAATTCAAAAAAGTTAAATTTTATTTCATGGTGTTGATTTAATGAATATTTAATCAATTTATATAGGTGGTGAATGATTTATGTCTTAAATATATGTACTAATAATTTGTTCCAGCAGTTTCCTGACATTCTATATATATATGATTTATTTATTTTTTATGTAACGTCTGTCATTACATATTACTACAAATATATTATTGATTTTTTCAGGTTGTGGTTGATTCAGGGAATCCTGTATCCGGTGATGCCGTTACCATTTCGGAGAGATATTTGCATTGATTGACCTTGGGAAGGACACAGGCAGATATGTTCTGATCTGGAATAAAATGTGATGTCAAAAAGACAGACCGATCGGGATAGTCAATACGTACCCGCATGAGGGTTAATAAAATAAATGAAATGAAATGAAATGTAATGTATACATTATATGATAATAATAAAATTACTCGATAATAATTAAAGTTTTGAAATAATCAGGTTGAAAGTCAAACTTTACGAAATTTAAACAATATTCATCATTCCTTATGTAATCCTATCATGAACGACAATTTTGTAAATAAGTTAAACTCTGTTCCTTGTGTTCACTTTTGGTTTTATTCCTCCTGGTGTGGTAATTGCTGGGAAGAGTGATTTCTTGCTCATTACTCATTCCTATTACATTTAAATTTTATCATGTAAATAATGAAAAATATAGAAATACATATAAATTTATGAATTTTAAATTAACGATTTCGTATAAAGATTTTTCTGTATATTATTATATTTTCTTGTAAATATGTTAAATTGGTGATGAAAATAGTTTTCGTTCCACTTGTGTGCGTAGTGGTTTGCTGTTTTGCAAGATAATTAACATTTTCTTTGTGGAGGATGATGAAATAAATTGTGATTCATTCACTAATAAATTAAGGAAAATATTCATTCTGTGATAGAAGAAATGAAAAAGTAATTTTCATTTCTGTTTATATTTTTTATTTATCATACTGTAGATATGTTACTATTGGAATTAATTATTAACCTATATAATATTCTTCTATCAGATTTAGTATTGATAAATATTACTGTTCAAGTTGAACAAATTCATTATATTTTTTGTTCTGACTGATACAAAATTTCCCAAAATTAATCACATTCTGAAGTCAGACAGTCAGACAGTTTATTCAAAGGCTCATACAGGAACATCCCCGCTTTAGGGTAGGTGTTCATTTCAATTAATCAATTAATCATTGACTAGTATAATTTTGAATATGGATTGACTGAAGTTTGAAATAACTTAATTATTTATTTTTTTTTTATGGTCAAAATTGGTTCTAAAACTTTTTAACTGAGATTTTTTCCTCAGGGTATAGTTTGGGAGTTATTATATTATTTATCTGGAGTTAGGAATCTTATTGTTTGGAGCTATAAAAAATATTAAGGGCCAAATTTTTTGGTCACTTTATGAGAAAAAATCACCTTTTAAATTTCTGGAAGTTGAATTCTTCAATAAAATGACGTTCATCTCAGTATAATGACTAGATCGAAACAAAGTCAACCACAAAATTACGGAGAGGATTCATCACTCCACAACCAAAAAATAAATCATACAGTTAGTGTGAGTAATATTATAGGTGGTAAAAATATAAAAAAAGTATATAAATTATATGTAATTAAAACAAATATCATGGTAATTATATATGTCATGCATATTTAATATTTGTATTAATGATATTTTTATTTTAATTATTCATATTAATCAGGAAAATGAGAATATAATCATTTTGCCTAATAAATAAAATTTATTGAATCAAATTATCATGAGGTTGGTTGTTTGGTTATTTCATAGCGAAATAATTAATTATTATGTCAATATTAATTCAATGTCACTCCACGATAAATCTCATCTAGCTATTACACAAAACGGATCTATATAATGTTTGTATAGTATGCATAGTGTGACAGTAGATAATACTTCTGGTTATCCAAATACATGTTAAGAATTTAATTATCAGAGAGAGTTTGTAATATCCTTTTGATTATACGTACAAGAAACCAAAAAAAGGCTTGTGAAGAAGTTTATATATTTGTAGTTACGATTCATGAGTTTATCTTTAGATTCGAAGAATTAGCTATTTGACTTATAAATTTTTGATTATTCTATAGTTCTATCATTAATTCATACGCGTTTTACGTGTTCTTATTAGTTCTAACTATATCAGACATTTTCAGCGTAGTATAATATCGTACTGTACAAGCAACCGAAATATTCAAAACTAACAATAATACAATGGGGCAGTAGCGGTCTTCAGACAAGCCTGAGCATATACGGGTTACGTTGAAGATATGTCCCAACAATTAGTACTTAGCAGTTGAGAAAAAAACAATTAAAAAGTGTTCTAAAAATCTTAACTCTCAAAATAAAAAAAAAAAACAACACAACATAAACCAAATAACAAAAAAACAACAAAAGCTCTGATAATATATCTCACCAATGTTCAGGACTTAGTCATTTTCTTCTTCTCTTTTTATCAATATTTCCACATTCTTGAAAAAGTGTATGAGATATCCTGCATGACAAAAAAATTCACCAAAAATATATTAATATAATCAATCAATCATCATCTATATATATATCTCATAAATCTAGTAATCATCTATAATAAAAAAATCACTTAAAAATA
>JABUQX010046525.1:12500-27500 GCA_015478945.1 Trachelipus rathkii
TACTAAAAGAGCATAAATTCTTTATATTATCTTTATCAACTGAATTTATAAACGAATAGTTTTGTCATCAATTCTCAAATATCTTAATCACACTTTCAAACATGCTGATATTTCTAATATCAAAAGTGATTCGTGTTCCAAATGAGGTCAAATAACTTGATCTTTTAGAGTGATTCATAAAGACAGAAGATTCCAGGGCTCAGATTATGGATAAAAGTATTTTTGACACACTTCATTTTATATCAACATTACCAATTAACAATATAAAATTATTATTTGACATTTGTAGGTTGCTTAATATTTAAATAGACTTGACTCAAGATATAATATTATATATATATATATATATATAATATTTAATAATATAATAATTATAATATATAATTAAGAATATTGAACTTTTATAACTTTTAAAAATTTTAATTTATGTTTGTCTACTACATAGGCTTTATATGTATGCAGCATTCTTGAGCGCAAAATTCTCTCAGCATAGTGAAGTGAAATTAAATATTATAACTTACACATGTCAGAAGGATACATCGACAAGTTTATTAGAATGTCATAAGGAAATAATCTCTTACTTAAAAGAAAATTCTCTCACTACCACACTCTCATAAACTTTCTTGCGCAAAGAGGTTAATTTTGGAGAGATCGCTGTGACTCGAATCTAAGATTCAAGTTTCCAAAAGAAGATCCGGAAAGGGAAGTGACGGTAGACGCACGTAGGGCGTCCGCATGCGTGACTATACTATTTTGCACTGACGAAAGGAAAGTATCTTACAGAGTGGGACTTTGTCACGATCTTTACTTTCACATTAAATTCCATTTCTTATGTTGAATAAAAACATATTTCAATATATTGATTCTAAAATTTACCATCTCTTAAATAAATTGTGGGGGCATCACTCACCAGAAATAGAAGAATACCACATTCTGAGCAAGTCTGATACCCATATGTATTTGGATATATATAAATTTTCTTAGTATATATATATATTAATATATTTATATTATACATATATATTAATATAATATAGAATTATTATGTTTAGTATATTTATTATAATATTTAATATATATAATAAATACTCATATAAATATTAATTATATTTCATAAATTAATTTATTATAAGTATTAGTTTGTTTTTATGTGTAAAACCAAACTTCATATTCTTTATATATATTTTATATAATATAGTTAATATAATAAATATTATTTAAACTTCAAATATATAATAATATATATAAATTTACGTATCATTTTTCTTTAATAATATAATAATATATTATTATATAATATCACTATTATATATTACATAAATATAATATAATTTTATATAAACATATCTTAAAATACCGGTAATCCATTATAGTCATTGTCACTGTAAATCATATTGTGGTTATATTTATTATTATATAGAATTACATCTACAATTATTAGGTACGTATATTTATTTATATAGAATAAGTATAAATGAATATAAACATTAGTGCTACAAACGCATACATATATAACTACATAAGTGCACGAAACGTCATCAACATAATGACGTAGCGCACCATACATTACTTACACACATGACAATTCACACGATAAAACTACAAGCATTCCATTTTCTTATTCAGATTCCAATACACAACATGACTTTGTATGAAGAATTTTAAAAGTTGTGCATTCAGCATATCCCCCCGGCGTAGGAAGTTATCCCCCATTGAAACCAGTCAAAGCTTACTTTAATTGCGAGCAAAAGAACCTCCTTAAGTCTCCTATTAAGTTAGGAAACCTCTTTATAGCGAAGAGCAACTAAATTACTTTTCATAATGGAAAGGCAAATATTAATAAAAAGAACATTAAATAGAAATATGAGGGATGCAAAAATCGAAAATATAAGTGTGCTTTCAGAATAAGTGTCTTATTTAATTGAGATTTTTTTGTTTTTATTTTGACAAAGTATTCTTTCATATACTCTTTTTACTTTTGCTTTTTATTTAATGCGCTTCGAGTTTTGAAAATTTATTTTTGAGATTGGATTTATGATGAATATTTATAAAATTGACTAATAGTTGATATCTATTTTAAATTTTATACTATATTTATATTATATATTAGGAAAATATTAAAAGATCTTTTTTTATTTTTCATCGAATAAATAATATACCAAGGGAGAGGATGTTATACATATTATCTGCTATTTATTAATAATTTATATATATTATATAAGTGTTATTATTTTAGTAGGGGTTCTTATATATAAGTACATTAGTAATACTATCAGTTTATTTATTTATAAATTATATACTAATTATATATATATATATATATTATTAATATCTCTATACAATATATATATCTTTATATATATTATATATTATATATTAGTGTTTTTTATATAATAATATATAGTATTATCATATTAATATATATATTACCATAAAATATATTTTTATAATATTATATATTAGATATTATGTATTATACCGTAGTTATACAGTTACACCACAACATCACACACACTCTTCACACATTCACACACAATAAAAAATTTACTTATATTAATACTTCATTATAATAATAAATTATATTACTGGTTATAGTATAATATATATTATATATTTAATATTATATATAATATACTATATATTATGTAATATATATTATATATAAAAAATATATTATTAAAATTTTTTTCCAAAAACTATATAATTTACTAATATAATTAGTATAGATATATATATATATACTATATAATACTATTCAAACTACTGTACAATAATAAAAATTATTGTATATGATTTTTATAATTTCCTAAATTATTATTATTAACATATTCAGAATATAAATAATATATTTTAATATATATATATATTATATACCGTAGATATATAGTATATATATATATAGTATAATTATAGTATAGTTAATTTCTTTTCTATATATATAATATTTTGATATTATATATTTATATTTTATGCTTGATGGCGTGTGACGTGTGCGTGATGTGTGCTTTGTAGGTGTTTTAACCTGTGTGTGTGTGGTGAGCAGGTGTATTGCACTCGGGTGTGTGCTATAATTTATGGGTGTGTTGTTTCTAGCTACAAGTAAATCTTTACTTTCCAAACACATATAAATGAACAATTTTAAAAGTGTTAATAGCTGCTAAGAGTATTCAAAGCTTTGTTGATCCCTTTCACAAATTTAGATTAAATTTAGTATTACACCTCGAAAAATAGAAATATAAATAAAAATTTGCTTTTTGACTTTCTCTAATTCTTCTTCCTAGAAATCTTTTCCTTACATCCACCAAATACGAGTCTATTTGCCATTTTAATTAACTAAAATTCTGTTTAACAGCATATTGTTATCATTATATTATTATATTTTTTGAACAAGTTCAACATTTTTATTATTATGATTTATTAAGATAATTTTTATTTAACTTTTATTTTAAATTAAGTTGACTGAAGGCAGAAATAGTTTTCATTTTTTTTATTATTAATCTGATTATTATTATTATTATTATTAAATTATTATTATTATTATTATTATATATTGATTCATTATTATTATTATTGTCATTATTAGTTAGATTATTTATTATTTATTATTATATTTTTTTAGTGTATAATTATTTATATATTTTTATATTAAATGTATTAATTGATTTAATATTATTTAGTATTATGATTATTATTGAGTATATTATTAGTATATATTATTATTATTATATTATTATTAGTTAGTTATTTATTTCAAATTATGGAGTTTAATTTGCTGATTGAATTTATTATTATTATTATTATCATTATTTCATTATGATATTATTATCTATTATTATTATTATTATATTATTATTATTATTATTATTAAAGTATTTTAATATATACTATTAGTTAATATTATTAATTTTTATCGATTATTATTATTTATTATGTATTGATCATATGTATTATTATTGATTATTTACTTATTATTGAATTTGAGTTGATCTTATTATTATTTAGGCTGAAATTAAAAACAAGAATAAATTTTGTTAAAGGGATTTAGCAAATATTTATATTGGTAGCAATTGCCTTCGCGGCCAGTGGTAAGTGAGCAAAGAAAGGGGACAGTGTTGTATTCAGTTTGCTGTATTCTCGATCACTCAGGACAAGAGCAAAAATTTCTAGAAGAACTTAAATCTAAAAAGATTCAAACACATTTGTCATGGAATTGACCATGTAGCACAATGTGCAGTGGAATGGCTGAGGGCAATGAGTAGAAGTGTATTACAAATGGGAAATCCACACATCCTTTTGTGAGTTCAGTGCAATTGTTAATCTCTAAGCATATTAACAAAAGAGAGATGGTATTTAAATACCTATTATAAGTAACCTAAGTTTAAGTAACATGAGTATGCGGGATAGTAAAAAGCTGCATTTGATAGGATACAAAGTGATGGTTTGTAAATTTGTGCATATATTACCACATTTTTCAACATTGGACTTTTCTGCCGAGTGTAGAAGATATTAACGCAGGACAACATGATTATTTTGTGGAATTAGGTAATTAGTCCACTCTGATTAGATTAATATATAATCATTAATTCAAAACATTTTCTTTTACTCAAAAAATAGTCATATTTCCATTGCATCTGACGAGACGCGGGGGGGCGTGGTCCATGTGGCAGAATATTGAATACATAACATACGAGCTAGACATATGCAAAAGATAATTTCTTCATGCGCTGGGCTCACTTTCATCACTAATAGAACATCGATTTAATATTTAGTGATAAATCGTAGACCGGATTTTTTTATTATAGACTTCTACTAATATATGAGAGAGGTGGGGGGCTCAGGTACCAAAATAAAGTATGACTAGCTTTACGGCCCGATTTATGTAGGAAGTTTATGTGGCGATAGTGGAGTGTAACTATAGTAATAATGATGATAATAGACATGGATAACAGCGATGTTGTAGTCAATCAGCGTATGACATGGATAATATAACAGCGATGTATATGAAGTTAGACTGAACAGATAGATATTATAGTTTATATAGATAGAGAAGGTCAGTATTGATGAATTTGATGTCGTATATATGAAATAGATTAGATAGGAATACTGATAGTGTGTAATTATATAGTATAATAATAAGAGTGATATAGTATATCAATACTATACATACTAATCATTTTGAGAATTATACTATATATAATCTTATATATATAATATAGTTTATATCTTTGTCGTATAGAGGTATTATGATATGTTACTGATAGTTTATCCTTTTAACTCATTAAAATATATTATTATAATATATATATATATTAAGTTATATATAGTTTTTTTTTTTTAACATATAAGGTTTGTTAATTTTATTAGTTTAGAGAGAGAGCTAATTATATTAAGTCTTACCATCTCCAGGTAGGGAGATCTTATACTGCATGGAACATGTCAAGATGTAGGGAAAACCAGTATTTTTTTCCTGTCATGTCCAAGAACTTTCATCTAATTAGAGCGACGCTTCGAAATCAGATTTGCTCATTCGCTGAGTGTTGTTTCCCGTATGCCGGACAAGCGACGTTTAGAGCTTTTTGTAATACGAGACTGCAGTATGACATGGTTTCACCCTTCAGTGGAACTAGGCAAATTGTCACACGTAGTATTTAAGTCACACGAAATTCGGTTCATCCCACAGACGTGCTCATTCAGGAAGATTCGTGCTTACTAGGGCCTTAGAGAGTGTGCGTAGTGAGAACTGGTGGTCCTAGAGTATAGATTTCTTGCAAGCATGAAGGTTTGAGAAAGTAAAGAATGACCAGTGTCTTAGAGAGATTTGTCACCTTGTCGCTCCTTATGAACTATTATGACGAAGGAAGGTACTTCTTCTGATAATTTTCGTACACTGTACATCAATTATCCACTGTCTATCTTTATAATTAGACATTATTTATTATCAGTCCCCACCCCCGCCGACTTACGCCACAGAATATTTCCCCCACATAAATACTGCAGATACATTACACTATAAAGTTCTTTATTATGATATTATATAGAAACGAAACGTTCCCTATTGATTTTTTTAAATATAAAAATCTTTAATCTTAGAATCTTATTTTAAAGTGAAATTATAGCTGGCGTATCTTTCTATATTTATATATATTCTATATCAACTAATATCAATTACATAAATTTTATAAGTAGATACTCTAGAATAAAAGTAACTAGAATTATTTTATGTCACTAAATTAGATTGTTCAACATTTTGAATAATAGTAATATGATAGTAACGAAGTTGGTATAAATAAAAGTAGCTTTCTAAATTATTATCGATGTTATTAATTTAGACTATATATAGTAAGCTCTGATGATAGGCAAGTTTTTAATTCAGGCCATGATTATTATAGTGAAAATAATGAAAATAATATTGTTCATATATTATTGGACGGAAGAGCTAATTTAATGTTTTGAAGTCAATGATTGAAATGACAATATATTTTACAAATAAATATAGTAGTCAGTAAGAGATAAGTAACATATGAATATCAGAAGAGAATATAGGAGAGCGCTCGCCGTAGAGTGAATTGAGATGGACGGAGGAGAGATGAAAGAATTAACGTATTTTTTGATGTAAGTAGATTAGGTATTAATGAAAACAAGAATATTTATTAGAAATATAACACATAAATTCATTTTAGCAGACTTTTCTCATTTAAGGTTATACAGGTTTTCAATGCCTCAACAGGTGCCGTACTCAATTGAAGACAAAGAATAAAGTTAGACAGTAATATACATTTAAATCTAGAAAAGTAAATTCTAAAAACGGGTAAATATAATAAAGGTTATAGTACCAATAAATTTTAAATAATTGTATGACAGGAAGTGCACACAAGTTGATAATTATTATATAATAGTATATTCTAAATAAAAAAAAATAGTTAAGCACTATATGTTATGATATAAAATACGTAAAAAATATTTGCGATCGAAAAAAAATCTAAAATATTTTTTAATAAGGAAAAAAATGAATACTAAAGGAGAGAGAGGAAGAAGAAAAAAAAGAAACACAGATCCAGAGCAAATTGTTTGACGGAAGAGGAGAAACGAAGAGAGTAGCGCAAAGAGAAAGTAAATAGTGAGTTAATGAAAATCCTGATTTAGCATGTTAGTATGTAATTTTACATTCTATTGAATTTTGATAGATATTAAAATAGTTTAAACTAGAGATAACGTATATAGCACAAATATATCGAACGCTTGCTCGTGTAATTGTACTAGATTTAGTAGTGTTTTCTTTGCGATAAGATGTGAGAGAGATATTTTGTAAAATGAATCGTTACTGAAATGTGAGCAGATAAAATTTAGATATGAGAACGTGCTCATTAGAGAAGTATAGAAACGTAATCACGTGTAACTATGTTGAAACTCAGATGAGATGTTTTACACCGGAGTGACGCTTAATTATATACAGACGTTATCCCTCGGTTACTCTCAAAAAGGTAATATTAAATACGCATTGTATATAGCTAAATTATATGTGAGTTATTGTAAAATAAATTTAGACCGCTACTAATTAAAATAATAGTGATGCCTACATGGTATTGAGATTATATTATTTAAAGTACCAATAATATTTGTGAGAATCTCTATAGTTATAATACTCAAGGAGTGTCTAACCGGGGTGATATTATATATATTTAAACATTAAGCTAATGAAAGAACGAGTGCATGTTTGCGATATACGATTAGAATATACTAGATTTATTGGTACTGTAATCGTATGCATGGATAAAAATTTAAATGGTGGTGAGAATAATATGATGTGTTGATAACTATAACTTTATCGTCTGATTAAAGACGTTTGAAGTCTTCAGCCCTAGCTCCTCTCTTAATGTAAAGTGACCTTTGCTCTCAAGCAATATCTGCATACGGGCGATTAACATATAGAATATGACTGGAAAATGAGAAAATGTATATTTTCAAATTCTCCTCTTTTGTATAAATATTGTAGATAGAGATATTAACGTTATTATAATTTATTATAAATATCTATTTATCTGTTTATTTATTTGAATAAACGAACGACAGTGGATTGTATCCTATTATTTACAAGATGGAGATTTCTGATTGAATTAGCTATAACAATTGACGTTGATAATTTATGTATTTGATTAAATATATGAATATAAATATATTAAATAATTAAATAATTATTTTCTATTATTAATATTAATTCATCTATATATGAGACAGTTGTATATACAGTACATATAATATATATATAGTTAATATTAGACTAAAATAAACATATATTAATATATCTTATCCAATAAATTCTTACTATATATTTGTAAAGATAGAGATCATTATAAAGGGTGGAGTTTATGTTTAGAAATTAAAAACTTATTATGACCCTGATTAAGCTTAGCTATTAAGAGATAGGAAGCATCTATTATTTTAAATCACATTATCAGCTCGATCGCTAAATTTACATCTATAAAACCTTATCTCAAGAAGTAATGTGAGTTTTTACACATATTTTGAAAGATGCAGGGACTACTTGAGGAAAGGGATTATTTACGTAACAATTTCTCTCTCTAAAGAACCGAGCCTGGTATATCCCACATATGCTGTGGCTCGTCACGATCAAGTAAATAATGTCTCGCGGGGTGAGTTTTATCTTTCATTCCTCTTCTAATGATAGTTAATATTAACATATACTATGCACAAAAGTGAAGTTTTAGTGGATTCACAGATTATCAGCAACATTCAACTCTCGCAGAGAGGTACTGGCAGAAGTCAAGCCTATCCTAAGTACGCCAAGATGGGCATCTCTTTTGTTTGTATTTTAATAAGCTCAGGCTATATTAAAGCATACTCTACTTGCAATAATAGTCCCTTCCTATTCACGATTCGTTTACTACTATCATATCTTAAATATAGATAACTTCTCGTAACATGTTTGTTGATTACTTAGTCTTTATAATAGATATAGTTTATTAATGGTGTAGGTTAAGTCTCATTAATAATATTAGCAATGATTATATACAAAGTCTAGTTATAGGAAATAGATATTAATATTTGGATAAATTGAGCATAGGAGATTAGTGTATATAGCGTTTTTTTACTAATGATAATATTGACAGTGAATACCAGATGGAGATCGTTTCTTCCTAATAGAATCAATGTGTTATAATGTATTTTAGATATGTAAGATTGTGATTTTTAGTACCGCCTAGTATAGGGCAAGTTTGTTATCTGACCTATTAATGAGTTGTTAGTGTCGATACGAATAAAATGGCGTGTATTCTCTGCATGGTTTAAACAGACAGAGATAAAAAAAATATATGTCTTTGGAAATTGTTCAGTGTGTTTTATATACATGCATTTGTAATACCGACATACAGATTAATTGAGAAACGAAGAAAAATTAGAGGTGAGTGACACGAGTACACATAGATACCATAAATATTTGAAGCGGAAAAGACTATTATACGATTCTTATTATTTTAATATTCTAAAACGATTTAAAATATCTATTCTATAATAATTTAATATAATAAACTTCTTGAAATATCAATTTTTCTTCGAACAAATTTCAGCTATTTACATTATAGACTCTCTCTTACTAAAAATTATTTCTATCTTTATTTCAAAGGCTATATACCATCCATATTTTAGTAGATCTGTTGAAGTACCAATTATCTCTAACCCATATCTTTTGTCTTGCACTAAGCAGAGTGTGAGAATTAATTACTAAGAATGGTTAAAAATCTTAAATATTCTTAGTGTTATCCTTAGATGTAAGTCATAATGTTACTTTTTTAGGACCCCATGCTGTCAAAAACAAACTTCCTTCACATTTGAATAAGTAATATGAACGCATCTTTACATAATTAAACCCTATGACTATATCAGTTAAATTATTATCGACACGTATAACCCAGGTCTGTATAACTCAGACATTGGCGAGCGGCCCTAATATACAGACATTTACTCGAACACGTGTCTATCTACGAATTTCTGCTAACCAAAAGACTTATTTTCTCCATTTATTATTATTTTTTGTATAACATCGACTATTCTTAATGTGGAAGTATCTAAGTTTGTGTGTTTTTATCCCCCCCTTATAACGAATCATGAAAAAGTTCATATCTCTTCGTATATATGCATACTTCATATACTAATCACTAAAAATGGTAAGTCTCTCCATTAGCATTGGTGTTTCAGATCACTTATCACTAGTCATACAAAGTCTAATTAAGAATCTCTAATGACCCTGTTTTTCAATGTCTGTATAGTATGAACTCTTGCTAAATTCTGAATTTATCTACTGCATCAGACGTAACCTAAGCATTCAGTAGATCAACACACTAGCTACGTACGAAAAACCGAGTGTGTACTATTAATTCTAGCATGTGTAGTCATTTAGCAATAAAAATGGTGACTATTGGCAGAAATGTAAGGTATTCCTGGGTATAAATTGCAAGATCTCGATATGCCAATTGAGATAAACCACTCGATCCTCTGCTTACCAGTTCTTCTCCAAACTAACACGCAATGATATCATGATAATCTACACAACTCCTATTACTAAACTCTAAGTCTCAGGTAAAATTGAAAGATTCTATTCAGCTCCTAATCATAAGGTTATGACAACTTTTACGGTCGATTTGTACAGGCTAACCGTGAATAGTAGGTATAGATAGATTTTAGACCCATGTAACTGTAGCCAGATAAATAAATCGCTGAAAAGTTTGTACTCATATCTGATTGAATCCTAGGAAAGAAAGCATCTGATGTGTCTCTTGGTTATCTATTATAAGGTGATTAAAGTTTTATTTGTTTGAAACAGATCTGATTTATAATCATACTTTTCTGAGGAGCCATGAATCTATTCCAGAATTTTTGTGTACATTTCCTCGTGTATATTATTTTCTTATAAAAAATAAACAGCCGCGTAGTCCTAAAAATTACGAGCCTGTGCAGTGATTTCGCGCAATTTTAATATTAACAGATGATGTATATAGATTTCCATAGTGGCAAAAATTATTTTTTAATTCTCTCTATTATGATTAAATATAAATAACTTGAAAATTGAACTATAACCACAAAACAATGTTTAAATAATATAATTTTTACTTATATGTTTAGACTAAGTATGGAGTAAATATCAGGAATGCATCTGCATACATGTATAATAAAGTATGGATAGATACAAGGTGGTTATAAAATTTAGATGTTAATCTCAAATGAAGTGCCTAATTAGGTTAGGCATTTGAAAGATTTAAATAAAAATTAGACAATGCCTTTTGGAATAGTCTTATCAAGGGTTCTATCACAAAAATGATTAATTATTCTCCAAAAAGAACTAATTTATCAAATATTATGAGTATTTTTATCCAACTAAATAATAAATAATGTAGCATATCAATATAAAATTATAATAGTAACATTACGTGTTTTTTTAATGCCTAATATTTCAACACTTGAATTTATGGATACCTGGAGTAAATCGTCTAAAGAAATTCGCAAATATATTAGCTTTTTTGAAAGTTATAAAATGTCAAAGCCTGCGAGAGTTACTCACTGGTCTGAGGAGTGGGCTTATAATCCCCCTGATAACAAAAAGCTTAATCAATACAAGAAGAACCCTATACTTCCCTTATTTCCTTTGTTGTTTTAGGTTTTTTATTAATTCTAATAATTGTGGTACATAGCTTTTTTGTGTGAAATATAGTGTAAATAACAATAATAAGTAGACAGTTTTTATCATATTGAAATTTTAATTAAAGCGAAGATTTGAAATAAAATCTTAAATTAAAAAAGACAGAAAAACTAGTGAATTTATTATTAGTTTAGATTGTTTCCTTTCATTTAATTAAGCTATTTAAATTTTATAATAAGAACAACTTGTGTGTTCTACATAAATATAATCTCAATTTTATTATGAAATTAACCTGTAAAAAGTAGACTTAATGTATGTTGTGTTCTGTATTTACCAATTATGTGATTTCTTAGTTCGTATCAGAAAGAGAAACCTCTCTGAAATTGGAATTTAAATAATTCAAAATATTTTAATATAAACAATTAACTTCTAAAATTATACTTTTGGGAGCATCTTTTTAATTAAATTGTTATCCCAAGTATGACAATTAGTTTCTTGAGCTATGAACATCATGTCTAATAAACATGTCTACGATTTTTTCCCATAAGACATCATATATAAAATGTTAGATTAATTAGAACCATTCTTTTAGAATGATATATTTTATCTTCCGGGTGTAATGATATTAGAAACGTATAGAACTTGACTCGCTGACTGTATGATCTACTCTTAGTTAGCAATCTTGATGCTCCTTTTGTAATAATATGAAAATCTGTAAAACAGGCGACAAGAGATGAATTTATCCTTATTAAGCAAGCCATCTTTATCCTTAATAATAAAACTATAGAATCAGTTTAATGGATGCAATCCTCCTAAAATAGATAAATGTTGTTGAATGATGCTTAACCGGATATAATGAACGTTTTCAGTCTTTATAGAGTGTTTGATTCTCCAATTTGTACCAAGATGCAGACATTGCTCATAAAATAGATTATACTTAGTTTTCATTGCCACAATAAATGCTGCATAACAAAATGTAAGTGATTATCTTCAGTATTTCTCTTTAACAATTTTCTGCAACTACTTTAATCTAAAGCTTCAAAGGATCCTTCTGCGTGAATGTACTAAATTAATTAGTATTTGAGGAAAGTGTCTAAATTGTAGCCCGTTTTTGTAATTGGAAATTTCAACATATATAAATGTTTTTACTTTCTTTTATTTTTATAACTCAAATATTTCATGGTAGATGTGGAAAAAAAACCTTTATTTCAGTTTAGAGTAATAGTAGAAAGAAATAATTTTTTAACAGACCACTTTCGTAGAAGTGTTTAACTATAACTGCTATATTTACTTTGCTAAATGTACTGCTGTCATTACAAATGCTTTTAGAAGTTAATCTTCTGGTAGTTTGTCTGATCGATCAGAAATAATTTATTTTGACTATTCGCCAATTATTTGCAAAAAATTTTCGAGATACAGCATTTTAGGTTAAAGTATTAGCTTTCACATATTAACCATAACAGATTGATACTACAATTAAAGAAAGACAAGTGAGCTTGTCACATTACGGCTTGGAGCCCGTTCTATTGAAAAAACATCATTATTTGGAAAAACAATTGATTTCTTCAATTGTTAATGTTTAAGTAATGGATACGCATCTTGTTGACTTGCCATGTTTCAACGACAATGCTAGATTTGAGACTGAACTGTCAAGAATTGATTTTTCATTTATTAATACTTTAACTCTCATTCTATGTTTCTGGGTAATTCGAACTTCATTTTTTGAGGAGTAAATATTCTCCCACTATATAAATTGCATTAATTGTTTGAATTTTTATTAATAATTTATATTTATTAATATTGTTTAAATTAATATAGTGATAATATATAAAACTAATATATGAACTAAATTAGTGCATAGAGAAACTTGGCTTTTTAATTTAATGATATAATTAGTATTCAAAGGAATGTTTATGATTAAGTGAAATTTTTTTTAGATATATAATTAATAACATTTTCCAGTTCCAGATGAGTCAATGAGAACACGGAAAAAATTCATAAAATGTGGTATATTTTTGTTCTTTTAAAGACACATCACAAGATTAACACTTATTGATTTATGGAAGTATATGCGTATAGATCTTTTAATGCTATGGTGTTAATTATTAATTGAAAAATTATAAAGACTGGATACAGCAGTTGTCGGCTTGGCTAAGTTGATGTTTTGTTCGCATTATCTAATTCATCGCATCATTTCTTTTTTAAATATGTCCTTACTCAGGTAAGTGCAGTTAGTCGTCACCTGGCAATTTAGTTACATACAGCATATTATATTTATGAAAAATTATATATATATATATTAATAAATATAAGATATATTATGTAGTTATAATAATATGTTATTATAGATATATATTAATATATATATAATATAATTTTGTCTTCAGTATGGAGTGATTGACATTCCACTTGCCTAAATGGTTTTGCTTTTTTAGAATTGTTCTGCGTTCGTATCAATCACTCATCCTCCAGACATTGCCATATTGTCATCACACCATATATAATCCAAACTATCAATGATACTTTATTCCACCCCACGTCTTGCAAAAAACAACATCTATTCAGACATTCTTCCTCTTAGATTGATTCCACTATTGTGTGGTTGAAAAAATTTGTAATATCTGAATTTATCTGCATTGGTAGAAGTAACTAAGGACAGTGGATATAGTTGGCTGCCCTACTTACACTTTTAACTTTTGTCAGGAGATGCGTAAGCATGCCGCCGGAGGTAGGTTTGATGCCGTATAGATCAGTTCCTTCTTTTGTTGGCAAAATCATTAATTGAGAATACAGTTCGGTCTTTGTATATGGGCGTAGAAATTATAAGAACGGATATGAGTAGAAAGGAAGGTTAGATTTATTAGAAGAGCAAATCGTATATGCCGCTTGACAGAAAACTATAAGATAAATTTAGATCGTGTGAAATTGGGTAGAGCGTGAAGTGATATTAAGGGATGGATGTTTTGAAGAAGGAGAGAGAATAAGAGATTGCATTCTGATGAGTGACTGTGGTTGAGAAGCTATTGAGATGAGTTGCCAAATATGTACTTCTAGGAATCTAATAGTTCAATTATAGTGAATAGAGTCCTGTTGGTTGGTGCAAAATTAAGATCTCTCTTGTGTGTTTAATTAAAAGAATAGTGTGAGTTTTACGATATCTCTCTGGTATAAATACTAAGTGTAATCATGTTTTGGAAAGGACTCTTTTTCTTAGAGAAGATTTTCACAGTCATTCTGCCAATATCTGCCACCCAGGATTTTTTTTCCGTCACTTCACCAAACCAAAGTTCAGTAAGAATTAACATCAAGAGCTACTAACTTACAATAGCGATTCTACCCTTCTAGCTCAA